>APFE031350232.1:107088-142860 GCA_000404065.3 Pinus taeda
GAATGCCTTCTCTAATGAATCAGGTTCCCAAAGAAGAACAACGTGTTGGATATTATCCTTTTAAAGACCCTATGAACACATCAATCCTATGCTCCTCTGGAATATCTTTTACCCTTATGTTCAATTTTTGGAACTCCTCAATGTGCTCCATTATTGAACCCTTTTGTTTGAGACTTATCAATTGGCTAAAAAAAGTGTTGCTTTTTATATCCTCATAATGTGCTATCAATTCTTCCGTAAAAATTTCCCCAGTGATAAATTGTTTACGAGAGCAAAGCCATTGATACCATACAAACTGATTTGGTTCCAAATATAAAGTTGCCATACGTACCTTTTGTGTGTTTTGCACATTATTGAGATTGAAGAATTGCTCCATCTGTAATATCCATGTGGCAGGATCCTTGCCATCAAACTTCCTCATATCGATTTTTGGAATATGGTGAGTCTTCAATCCAACATTAGCGTCTATGGAATCATGATCAACATTTCTTTTATTCTCATCATGAGTTTCCTTTAGTACCCTTTCACCCTTAGTGCCCATTTCTTGTAGCAACTTATTCATATTTATCTTCAATTCGTCCATGTCTGTCTTCAAATCTATCTTCAAATGATCCATCTTAGCTTCCATGTCAATCATCTTAGCTTCTACGCCTTTCTTTAAACAGTCCATCTTAGCTTCTACACCTTTCTTTAAACCATCCATCTTAGATTTTGTTCCTTTTTGTGTAAGGGACAATTGTTGCACTTGGTCTTGTAATTTTGATATATCATGTTGCATTTCTTCCTCTTCTTCATGAGTCATGCTAGAGCTTTCAGGTTCCTTACTAGGTGTTTGCATTGTCTTTCCTTGGGGCATTAGTTACCAAAATAATGCTCTACTATGCCCTTTGAATTCCTTCAAAATAAATTTTCAAACCAAGCTTAAGCAAAAATTTAAGAAAATCTAGACACCTTTTTTCACTTTGTAGGAGCTCGATATTGACTCTGATGTATCTCTATACTTTCAAATCATCTAGTTTTGAATTTGTTACCTATAGTATCCCTCTATGACCTTTTTCCAATGCCACAAGTCTGACCCAAATTGGATTCTCCAAGGAAGAGTTATGCGAAATCTCCCACAGTGACTTGATTATAGACTAGTTCAGTAGAGCGAACTTGTACGACGTTCCACAAGTCACGGTTTCTACCTTTGGATCTAAACAATGCATACAAAAAACTACAGTCCGTCCTCTTTCTGTACCTTCTTACGAAATTTCAATCTGATCCCCAGAGAGAAAGCTATGATGATTTTCCCCAGGTCACCTATTTGGAATGTAATTCAGGAGTCTGCAAAAAGACCAACTTCCTCAGATCATATCTCCGAAAATATAGCACAAAAAGCTCTTAAATTCGGACCCAACAGTCAGAGTGATTTCTTCTCAAATGGGTTTTTTTTGCGGCTTATGAAACCTCACAGAAAAAACGTTATAGAGAAAATTCTACGATGACCTGTTTGGAGTAGCGAAACCCTAGAATCCAAAGCTCTGATACCAAATGTTATGAAACCAGCTCAAGAAAAGAAAAAAGATAGATAACGCCTAATAATTCAGCCTCTTCGACGGTAAACCTCTTTACATTACATAAATGAACAATTCTTCGATGATTCAAATGAAAAAACCTCCTTTCTATATATAGGAGTCTAAGGAGTCAAAATATAATCTAGCCGACCTAACAATAATAATATAAAGCCACAAAAATAACAGTAGAGGGATTCTATGGGGCTCAGTAATAACAATATGGGGGAAATAGGGCAGAACCATATTAATAAGGGGTATAACTACAATAGTAATGGGGTAATCACTAGTATTATAGGGACCCAATAAAGCTACTCTAATACAATCTATAAGGTGTGAATAAATGTCCTAAAGTTGAACACCCATAGAATCATTCAATTGAAGGCCAATAATGAGAACATGTTCTCGAAAGTGAGAAACATGTCATTGAGGCATGCATGCTCCAAGGTACTAAATGGGTGTTTCTAGATCAACTTCCTTGAAAATGAGCTAGAGTCAATGTGAAGTTTTCTATCGCAGGAGGGCCTATGACATGAAACACATGTCAATTTTTGAAGAAGAAATTTGGAGTGATTCGGGATTGAATTAGGGATGGCCAACATGATTGAAGGTTATGATTTGCAAGGTAATTTTGACTGAGGTTGGACTTCTCTTGAACATATTCACGACACAACATTTCGACTTGGCAACATTTAACTCAAAAATAATTTCAAGAACCATTTTGCATATTTTCAATGAGGTATGATTTGCAAATAGGAAAATGGATTTCCCAACCTAGACACAAAATTGATGGAGTGTCATGTTGAAGAGAGACATACTATCTTTTCACAATAAACAAATAGATATTTCTTTCCCATTTTCCCCCATCATTACTGGAAAGTACCTCTTTATTTTTATGCAAGCTTGAGAATGATAACATATGCTTGTCATTTAAGCTCATCCTTTTGATGAGTCCTTCAAAGCATGTTTAATGAACGCTAGGAAGGAGTGGTTCGGTATCATCATGATTGATGAGTCCTATATTGTTTAATTTTATGAGTCCAATATAGGGGTAACTCGACTAGTTTCATATTTTAAGATTTTAAAAAGAGGAAAAAAGAAAACTCATGCAGTGTTTTCAATGTAAAATTTTAACGAGCCTGGAGAAATTGAAGCTCAGTGTTTTTCATGTTTAGGGAGTTAGGAGAAAAACTTAAGTAAACTCCAAAATCTCCTTTTCATAAATTTAGTCTCTCAAGCTCAGAAAAGGGTAAAATAATGCAGCAGAGAACTTTTTTAGCCATGATTGACTAAAGTATACCTTTTTCATAACTAGTCTACATGGTTTGTAAAAGGGGTAAACTTATACCAGGTAGACATGCTTTCATTTACTTTAATGAGTTCGAAATAAACAAGTATACTCGACAATTTTTTCATGTTTCGAGAGTAAAAAAAGAGCTTAAAGATAACTCCAAGTTATCATTTTTTCGTAAATTTAAAGAGTCCAAAAAAGTGATAAAAGTGTACTCAGTAACTTATTCTCATGTATTTATGAGCATGAGAAGGAACAAAGACTAAGCTTGAGATAAGTTTCATTTTTTACATAAGCTTGAAACACAAAAAAAATTGTGCTTGAGATAGGTTTCATTTTTACATAATCTTGAAACAGAGAAAAACTGTCCATGAGATAGGTTTTATGCCCGCCAACATAACCTTCGGGGGGGTATTCCCCCCGAGCATAAAATAAAATTCCCCCCCAAGATTATCTGATATACCTAAGTATAATACTAGTTACTAATAGGTGAGTGAAATGAAGGTTCATTTCCGAGATCAGATTAAAGACTTGACTTGATTAGAGGGGGATATATTTCATTTTTTAATGAGCTTGACATAGGAAATAACTATTCTCATGGAACATTATCATGTATTCCGAGAGGACAATTCTCTAAAAGCAATACATGCAAAGGGACCCACCTCGATCATGGCTTGCAAGAGGTCCTCATTAGATCGAAGAACAATTCTCTGGAAGGAATACATTTCAAGGAAGTCAATAGGGGTAGGAAGATCAAGCTGTAATTTCCCCATTGAAGGGTTCATCATGTCACTTACCGAATCTAAGTAAAAATAAGTTGAGCATACAACCAAAGGCTCATTTTCATCGGTCAGTGAAGGCATGGGAAGGGTTTCCACATAATTAATCTATGGTGGGGTGGATGCCACTTGTGTATAGGGAACATTTAGGGATATTGGATGGTTGGAAGTCATATTAAGGGAACCAAACGAAAGTTTTTTAATAGTCACAATGTTTCCATTATGAGGGAAATACATCACACAAAATTGTGAGGAAAAGACAACTTTCATGGCATAAACATAATATCTCCCAAGGAGAAAAGTGAAATCTAAGGGGCCTTGGACTACCATAACATCAATACAAATAGTTCTCCCTTCCAAGGTAATAGGAAGATGAGGAAGGATCCTTAAAGGTTCACTAAATCTTCTGTTAAAAGGAAAACTATTCTGAGTAACAGACACAAGTTGAGGGGAACCCAAAGCTTGGCAAGCAGTTGAGGATAAAATGCTAACATAAGAACCCTCATATACAAAAGTGTGATGAACGTTCTTATCACAAGCTTTCACAATGATTTGGAAAAGGGATGCGAGAAGAGAGATGAGGTTCTATCAGTTTATTCTAATAAATTGAAATGACCTTAGTACTTCGAGGGGATTTTGTGGAAATGGGTGAAATGCCTCATTGTGTAGTGGAACCTAAAGTAGCAAGAAGAACATGAGTGATATTAAATTCATTCTCTTAGGGGAGAGTGGGATCAACCAAATATGGAATCAAGTTGATATTTTCATCAAATTGAGCGATATGGGTTTCACTCTCTAAGGGAAGAGTGGGATTGACCAAACTTGAAATGGGATCAATGTCTTTTTCAACTGATGGTAGGTTGGGAGCCAGCTTATGGTAACCAGTTGAAAATTTCTACTGAGAAACATTAAGGTTTTCCAACAATTTAGAGGCTTCATCAATATGAGGGAAAAGGTGAGTTTGATGACTCCCTTTGCATAACCTCTAAGGAAACCTAACTTTACCCTTTTTCCCTGGAACCTTAGAATCATTGGTTGATGAATCAATAGTAACTTTATGAGAATCCTTAGATCATACTTCCAAGACATTAGGAATACCATGAAAATTGATAAGGAAGTGGTCACCATTACAAATCTTGCAAAGGTATTTGGGATTACGATGCATTTTAGAGGTTTCTTACACATTATCAACTGTCACAACCATGGTTGGTTGATTTACTCCTTTCTTATCTTGCTTCTTCTTCTTCTCCTTCCTTTTCTTCTTCTTCATAACCTACTGGTTACTAGGATTAATACTTTCACTAGGCAAAGAAAAATAAAGGGAAGAGGAAATGATGGGTGAAGAAGGTAAAATATTTGGTTGAGGTTGAGGAGAAGTATCCAGTTGAGGTGAAGCAAATTTGATATTTGAAGCCAACGAGGTTGAAAACAACCATATCGTTAAACATATCGTGAATCCAGTAAGAGACAATGTACCCATGTAATGAGGACCAACATTTCCAAAACAAGGAAAACGACTAGGATCCTTGTTAAGAGGGGTTTCTTAGTTAGTGATTTCTAAAACTGTTTCCATAAGTTTCAACCCAAGGTCTACTAAAAATGAATTTTAGTTGAGAATTTTAACAATGTAAGTTAAATTTAGAATTGGTATCAAAGAAAATAAACAAAAGAAATAAAAATGGGATACTAGGTATAAAAGGTTCCTAGGCTGCTATGAACTGTGGAATACTATTTTTGGTACGTGCAATAAATCTCCTCGAATGTTGTGTTTGGTGTATCAAAGATGACAAGGAAGCTGGTTCGGGTACTTATGGATGGTATGCAACCTAGAGGGGGTCTTTCGATATACCCAAGAGTATGTGGAATCTCAGTCGATGTTAGTGATGTCTAGTGTGTCCTGAATGATAGGAGGCATTCTGATATAATTATCATATATGGAGCACCATATGATATACCCAAGGGTACGTGGAGAACGATATGATATACTTACATACATGGAATACACACTATTTGTAGAATGTAATGCAGATAATTAACGAAAACTCTTATGTTTATAGACATTGAAACACGTCTTCTAACCTAGATCCACTAAATATGGTGTGATTAATTAATGCCTTATTAAATTTTAATTGATTTTATTGTTCGTTTTTTCTCAGAGTAGTCACATGTGTATGGTAACCAAATGGTATAGTAATGGAATTTCAAATACAACTAACATGAAATATAACCTTTTCATTTCGATGAATCCCATCTATGAAAGAGAGAAGATTGCATGCACTTTTCAATAATGCAAGAATGAATGAATCATTTTCAAAATGAAAATAAAAGAGAATGCAAGATTCACGATGCAACCTAAGTTCCTTAAAATCCAAGCGAAAAAATACTTCCCATAATAAGCCAAACAAGAAAACAAGCTCGAACTAGTCTATCTTTTTGTGAAAATAATCTAAAATTCTTTACTATAGACACAAAGAATTCTTAATCGGATCACTAAAAGAAGACATATTCATACAACGAATTTCTATAAGTAAGAAATTGTCTTTTGATATATCAATGAAACTAATCAATTCCAAAAGCCTAAATATGTAAATATGAACAAATTACACAAAATTACATTTAAACACGACAATCTAAGCTAAAGTTGACTTTTCTAAGGTGAACACAGACTAAAAAAAATCATAACAAATGAAATTCTCCAGACCCAAATGGAAAAAACCCTATTTTATTTTCTAAATGTGTCGTAGATAAGCTATTAACAATAGTGCAGTGTCACTTTATTGCTAATAGTAATTTGTGCATCTGTGGCTCTACTACTAAAACGCAGAGTGTGACACTTGAGAAAAAGAAATAAAAATAAAAAATGCAGCCACATATCCAAAAATTTAACTTTCAAGTATCAAAATACAATCAATCAAGGTAGTGGAAGACAATCAGAAAACATAGGAAGGCATATAGAAGAAGAAAACATTTCCTAGTGGAGTTGCCAATTTGTTAGGTAGAAAAATATCGCCTTGCAGACAAGACAAGATCTCCCTAGGCTCAATGATTGATTATAGTAATAAACAAACAAACCAATAAATCTTTGCTTAGGTTCATCTTTATTAAATCATAAATAAGAGCAATGGAGTATATAATCCATACATTTTAATTGAAATTCCTGATGAAGATCCTCACTATGGTTTTATGTAACCTTTCCATGCTCAAAATCCAGACCTGCAAACACACTAACAAACAAAGGATCAAAGATATATGATATATAAATGATCCAATACAACCTATACTAGTGAGCAAGGAGACTAGTACCTAATATCATAACCAATGGACAATGAAAGTAAGCATACACTATATCAAATCTAATGGACAATATAGTGAGAAATAAATACTCTTTTTATTGTAATTGAATGACAAGGAGAGATACAACCTAGCCTTGATGTTGGCAAATCCCCTTCCAATAGTCTTTTGTCCTCCCTTAAATGACAAGCTTCCAACCTCAAATTGTCAACATAAGTTTACATCAAAAGTAAATCCCTTCCCCTCTGGTCTATAGTGAATTTATAAGACAAGAGGGGAGGATTATAGATACTCTTTCTAAGGATATGTTGATGGTGCTGGATGTCACCGACATGTAAGGAGATCTCCACGATGTGAAGTCCCAATTATGCCTCACACCATTTGGTTTAGGATTCCCATCCGGCTATACAGTCCGACCACCATTGAAAAGGTTTCAAAGATATGCCTTGGTTACAACTACAAACAAGAGATCACAACACCTCTCTGGTCAGCAAGTATGTAAGCTTTGTGAGACACCCAATGTAAGGTGCATGGGGAACTTCTATGATTGGTAAAGGAAAATGAGCCTCTGGTTAGAAAACTAATAGTATTATCTTAATGGGGGACCCAGGAACAAAGAGAAAGACTTATTGATTACCTGCATATTAGTCCACATAATAAAAAACAATCATGAAAGAATAAAAACACTTAGTCAATGATAACCATAACTAAGCAACAAATTAGTTCATTAAACTTAGTATGTAATCAAAGAAACATATTCCGCAAACAGAACAAGAATAGTCCTATTGTATCTACGATACATGTATGAAGAAGTGCCAACTCATAGATCTTCTGATTATGAATGAAATATCCCAATCACACTATTACATATATGAAACACTATATATAATTTTGGAACATGAAGCCGCAACTTGCTTCTCCAAAGAATGATCTATCTCCTATGCACTACAAGAGAAGCCAAGGCAAGACTCCAAGAATCCATGCCCTCCAGAAGTCCCCTTGCTTGAGTTATTAGGAGCTATTTATAATAATTGACAATGACCTTTGAGCTTCCTCATGACTCTTCAACTCCTACAAATTTTCATATTCTATACAAGTCTCTTTACATTCCATATGTGGCTATTCACATTCCACATGTCTCTTGAACTTCATTACATACCATTTATTACAAAAGACAAATGATGTATAAGAGAGTGGTTATATAAGATAAAATTGATAATAGGACAAAGTATTATCAAATTGATAATCATTTATTTCCTCATGGAGCTCATTGTTGATTTATGTGTGCCATGCTATGAACTTCGTTGAGATGACTTTGACTTGAACAAGCAAGTCCCTTGCATAACGTATCTTCACCTCCAGTGCCTCCATCAATATTGTCTTGGAGCTTGACTGTACATTATTCCAGTGCCATGAGCGTTTCATATGAGCTTTGACTGGTGTGATGGCATATTGTAGAATAGCGTATTTAGTGATCTCCAAGCCTTCTTTTTCTGATGCTTGCTTGGTCTATTTTATGTATTGCCTAATCTCCTAGAAGGTGATTTACCTACCTCTAATTTCTTCAAGTGATCATACTGAGCGAATCCTAGGTTTAAGTGCTATAGACTCGAAACCGTTATGTAGTCAATCGTAAGTGGCAATAATACTAATAGGTTGTTCTGCAAGACATATATAGTTATGATGGTAGAGTCTTAGCTGAACCTTTTCTATCTTAGCAACAATCCTGTCTTTTCTTTCTAAATGTTGTGGAGCATCTAGATACTTGGTAGCCCATTCTTGAAGTTGGTCAATCTCTTTGTTTGCCAATTTCATGAGTTTTACCACTTTTTGTGCTTTCTTCTGAATACTAATGAGAGGAGCCACCACTTATTATAGAAGGATCATCTCATCATATAAACGTGCCATGGCATCATCCATTGGCACTAGTTCCTCCAGCATAGATGATTACCATTTTGCGGTGTTGAAGCTATCTGAACATAACCTTCGATTCTCTTTCGCAACGTGTTCAGCTTGTTGCTTCATCAAAACTAGTTCTCTCCTTAATCTAACATTCTCATTCAACAAATATTCAGAGTTATCCTGTGCTTCTGTACTGAAAGCAACATTTTTCACCATGATTTCCCTATGATTCCTTATGATATTGTCAGTTATCACCTTCTGTGTAGATACTGAGACTGGATTTTGAGGATTATTTGGGAAGTATACATGCCTCTACTAGACAATCCTCTTCTTGACCTGATCAAATATGACATTTCACACATCCATGATTTTGTCTATAGGTGGAGGTGTGATTCCCATTTCACGAAATGGAAGATGGCCACCCATGAGGGTAGGTTCTTCTGAAGAACCTAGTTCATCATCCATGGGTCTGATGGTATCCTCTTCCTCCAACTCTTCTTCTATCTCCTGAGTCAGATGTTCTTCTTCTAGTCTTTGTGTTGCTTCTTCCTCCTGGGACTTCATTTGAAGTTCTTCTTCTATTTTTCTCCTTTCCTCTTCTTCTTCCTATTGCTTCCTATGCAAATAATCTTGCTTCCTCTTCTCCTGTTCTTATATTTCTCTCCTTTCTTTTTCTACTTGAATAGCTCTCGTGTTTAAAGGATAAGCTTTCCATTTCCTGCTGCTTTCTCCCGTCAAATCATATTTGATCCTGTTCCTAGGAGCTACACTCTTTAATTGAGGGGTTATATGTTTCGCCTCCTGCACTTGGATATTTTAAGCTGGTGGATCTTGGGGTGAGCTGGTCTCCATCCATGAATATGTTTTCCTAATTGCATTGTACAATTTCTTCACCTTCTCATATTTTGTGTTAGACATTAATGAATATCCCAAATTGAAATTAATCCTTTCACAATGCTATCGGCAGACTCTCTTGGGATCATATTAGTTAAATTCTTTAGTTGTGAAGTGAAAGCGATCCAGCTCTTATATTTTTGTAGACACTGCCTTCTGGATCTTCAAATCATATATTCCAATCTTCAAATGGAAGGTGAGCCAAGGGTTTTTCTTCTTCCCGTGAAGAACTCCTAACAATCCCTTGTCTAATTGATGTGCTACTTCATGTATAAACACCTTATTGATCACTATCACGGCATGAGATGACGGGAGATATGACATCCAAAAAATATGATGTATGTACCCTTAGGCATTACAAGCTAGTCCTCGATATCCTATTGTGACTCCTTCACTTGATCGATCATGTAAGGAGGATCAATCTCGAATATCATGTGGAATATAAATTCAAAGAAGTGCTCAACCAATCTGTCATATCGACTTTGAAGCTTGATTCTGATAAAACTTTGCAGTCAAAGTAAACTAGAAACTTGTTATGAGGGGTCCAATTCTAGTACATTACTAGGAAATCATATTGTGCACAAATTCCATCCAAAAGAAATGCACACATATATAATTTCAGTGCCCGATTCGCCCTCAAAAAATATTTTTCTTGCCCTGCATGACGCTTCAAATCAAATGAAAATATATTTTCCCAATTGAATATCTTACCACAAGTAACCACCATATTGAGCATATATATCCATTTTTCCTAAAACACCTTAGTGTTCTTCTACCCATGCAACTGACATCACATGGAAATAAGATACTGATATACATCTTTGAGAATCTTGGTCAGATAAATTGCGGATGGGAAGTGGCGAAACTTAGCAGGCTCTCAACACCAATATTTGATGATGTCACTTGTTGATCCAGGTGGCTCCAAACACATGCGGAAACTCAAGGGGGCTTAGAAAGGGTCAAAACTTAAAGTGGCTAGACTGCTCCCAAAATAGCACTAGATCGATGTGCTTGTTGCCCTGATGCCAATGGTGCAAATGAGACTCAAATCTGAGCTCGTATGGAGGAGATAGTGCCAATCAAAGTTTTGGTCAAAGTTGGGCAGTGGGCCAGGTTTAAGTGTCCTACAAATTCATTGTCAACCAGCATGGGAACTTAGCTCCAGAGAGCGGGCGAAATTGTTGCCTCTTTAATTTGTCTAATATCCCTTATATTAGACAAAATAAAAAAATTGACTTATTATTTATAAAAAATAATATATATATATATATATATAATATTATATATATATTAAAAAAGTTGGTGGGCCATGACCCCCGCCACCTCCATCGGATCCAAACCTTAAAACAAATTTTAATTAAATATGGGCCGATGGGCCATGACCCCTGCCAGCCCCCCAACCACCATACACCATATGTTTTAATGGGGTGTGAGCCACTCCTGGCGGACCTGCAACCCACACTGGAACCACCACCCATATATGAATGCGATGTATTAATTCCACCAAAAAAACAACATAAAATACGGAGACCAATGGGTATCGAACCCACGCTGGCCACGTGGGCTGGCTGCCACCATGTGGCGGCCCCATTTAACACATGTACATAACCTTGTACCATTTCACTCCAATGGTTATAACAATGTGTCGTTACAAAATCGCATGTGCCCATATATATACGGTTAACACAAAATGTTTGTGTTCTATTTTTGGAGCGAGTGGGGTTTAAACCCAACCCACCTCCACGCCATTCTCCCAATGGAACCAACAGCCCACGGCGCTGTAACCTTGAAAAATCTGTCGCTTGTTTATACATAAACCCTTTCATTCATTCGCTCAAGGAAATGGAACAAAGATGTCGAATGGGGAATGGAGAAACAAAGGTGCAATGGAACCTTGACACAATTCACAGAGGCGGAACCATGATGGCACTCTTTTTAAGACAAAATTTTTGCAGAGAATCTTAAGATGCTAAAAAAGATTCCTTAGGAGGCAAAATTTCTTTTCTTTAAGAATGTAATCTCAGTTTTTCGCAGGGAATGCAATGGCGAGGTCAGATTCTCCTTTTGAGCAACGAATTTTCAGATTCCAAGCAGAGGAGAATCTTCGAGAATATTGAGGGAATCTTTCAGATTCCTTGGAGGCTGAAATTTCCCAGATCCATAATGCAACCAACTTTATACTCATTCTTCTCAGAAATTCACAAGGATCTCAATGGCGAGATCCATTTTCTTATTTGAGTTGCAGATATCCAGTGACCCAGAGGAGGGAATATTTGGAGAATCACGGGGGAATCTAAAAGGTTCTACAAGCCCAGATTTTGCTCGTGTCAAAATTCAGAAAATTGATAATCGATTTTAAACTTCTCGACAAAAAAAATTTAGTGGTGCAATTAGTTTTTGCAACTGAGCCTTCTATTTTTCAGCGATTTTCCAGATTGGAGTGACAATGTTAGATTTCAGAGTGTGGACAGTTGAGTCTATGCTATTCGATGCCATGATTTCGATGGTGCATTTAGATCCAGAAGATGAGTATTATTTTTTTCAGCCAACATCAAAATTGAGGTATATGAAGTGTTGATTTTCATGTACTTCTTTGATCATTAGCTATGAGATGTACTATGTTGTTCCAATTCTTTCTTGATATATCATGCAGAATCTTTATGTCTATTTCATGTGAGATGTATTCATCATGGATTGTTATGTATCCTTTGATTGAGATCCCTTTGTTTCCATGATCGCGGGATATTCATTATCACCATGGGTGTTTTGGTTGAGATTCCTTTGATGCCATGATGTCGGGATACTCATTGTCACATGATCCGAATTGGATCCATGAAAAGTTATCAAAGTACCATGAATGTATCAAATTAGGACAAACCTCAGAAATTTATGAACAAAGAGTGATCAGGAAGACCTCTAGACATTGGCAGTTTGCAGCTAGCAAGGAACGACGAGGACCTCGACCTCTAGACATTGGCAGTTTGCAGCTAGCAAGGAACGACGAGGACCTCGGTCAAAGCGCCCTGGCTGAGGCCCATGGAGACTGCGCAGGAGGCAAAAATGGCATTTGGGAAGCCCGGATCGGGAAACAGAGGCCATTTCTGATGTGCGATTAGTGCTTAGGCACTAAGCTGGGCAAAACCCATCGAGAAGGAAAGGACCTGAGTGCTTGATTGCATGGGAAGCTGTGAAATCGTGGGGAAAGCGCTAAGGCGAAAGGCGGGTCTCGTGCTCCAAAACCAGCGGTATATCGGGGGCATCCTTGGGTGGTAAGCGGATTTGGCTGAAAATGAGTGATTCCATTCAGTGCACGATGCGTGTTTGGAAAATGAGAGAGAAAACCACCTCTCATCGTGTGTTAACAGTCGAGTAAGTCAACCACATGAAACGAGCGAACACCCTAGGATCTGGGGGCTCAAGATCTGATGGTGGAGATTGTGCCCGATGGAGAAACTGGATTTGACAGGGGAATTAAGCCACGGCATGTAAAATTCTAAAGTTTGATTTGACCGCTGAGTTGGCTGATGAGTCATTCCATAGTGTAACTGAATTACTGAATCGTCGAGGAAGAGCTGGCGCAGTTTATGAGAAGACAAGTGGCCACTTCCTTGTGGATGATGGTGATGACGTAGAGGTAGGGAACTCCAAACGAGCAATAGCAGGTGAACCAAAGGGGCGGAAGAGGAATCAAATAGTCAAGGATAGATTGGCTTTAAGCCATGAACAGACGGAGAACAGAACATGAAGAGAGAAGAGAGAAGACAAAGACAGAGAGAGCGAGAGAAAAGAAAAGACAGTGAAGCAACAAGCAGGAAACAGAGAGCCGAGCTGACCTAAGGCAACATCAAGCAGACAGAAGGCTTGAGAGGTTCAAGCAAATCCTTGTGAGGATCTATCGAGAATTGAGCACCACATTGGGCTCCTCCCATTAAAGACCAGAGAGGTCAAGACTTGGAAAGGGGAATGAGTTTGTGCACTCTAGTCGCTTGGGGAATCCAAGAACCACCCTACCAAGCATTATCTGTTTCAAGAGACTCAAATTGAGCTCCTCATTGTAAATCTTTGCTTTAAATACACAATAAAGGAAGGACACCATTGAAAGTTGGACCAGAGACGTAGCCCTAGAGAATAGGGTGAACTCCTGATTAAATCCGTTGTGTTCTTGCATTTTCTTACTGTGCTTCTCTTACTGTTTTCCTTTCTTCTAGTGTCTATGTATTTTGCAATCTGATCGATTCGTTGCCTAAAATAACATAGACACACACCAGAACATGAGTCTGTAATACCTTCATTCATTAATTAACTAACTAAGGTCACTCATGAGTGATTTTCAGATCAAGTGGTATCAGAGCTTTAGGCTATTAAGGTTATACAATCTTGTGTTGGTTTAGTTGTTGAATGCTAACTAGATCAAAGCTCAAATTAGGAGAAGAAGAGTTGGTCGAAACTAATCCTGAAATTGGGAGCGTCTATCCTCGGAAGACAATGTCAGAGGAAGGTTCTATGGGGCCAAACCCTCAATTCATAGATAGTTTCCTAGCCATAAAGTCCATGGTAGAAGAAATGTATAGGGACTTTAGAAAACATAAGGATGAAGATTAACCAGGCTCTAAGCAAGACAAAGGAGAAGATGAGTCACATTCCCATGACCACTCAAAAGGCAAAGGGAAAGAGGAAAGCTTTCTCACACCTCCTGATAGCCCTAAAAAGAAAACATCTTTGATCAAACTAGATGTTAAATTCAATTTACCTATATATGATGGAGAGTTGAATGCAAAAAGCTGGACAGATGGATTAGACAAATTGATGTTTATTGCAGAGCACAGAATATCGACTCAGACAAGAGCAAGATTCAGCTAGCAAGTCAACGCCTCGGAGGCACTGCCTTGGTTTGGCGGGAAGGCAGGACCCAAGCTGAAATGAAAAGACATGGTAAGACTATCTCTTTCTGGAGTGAATTTGTTTCTACAATAAAAAATCAGTTCTATCCATTGGCCTACATGCAACAAGCCATGATGAGTTGGCAAACTCTTCGACAGTTGAAAGGGCAAAGTGTGCAAGGGTACACTCAAGAATTTAGAAAGAGAGCATTGATTCTAGGAATCTCATTAGACTCACCTGGGACTCTGTTGAGGTACATTGGTGGTCTACACAGCTACATGAGGTACACTATCCTCATGTTTAATCCCACTAGTATAGATGAGGTATCTATACAAGCTACTCATCTAGAAGCTAGAGGAAAGAATGGAAATACAGAAGTTGGGGGATCATCCCAACCCACAGGAAGCAAGAATAAGGAGAAAAGAAAACAAAAATGGAAAGCAAGGAAGGCCAACACTGCACAAAAAAGCAAAACTTCATGCACTCACTGTAAAAAGGATGGGCATGATGATGAGCATTGTTGGATTTTGCATCTAGAGCTAAGACCTAAGAAGTTCGAGGGCAAGAAGAAGAAGACTGCTACAGGTATTTAGAAAGATTTGGGGTTAGACTCAGGAGATGAAACAACCATTGTAGCCACAGTTATAAGAGGTAAGAATTCTGAAGCATCTACTAGTAATTCTGCACAATCTACTATTGATGAAGAAAATGAGAGAAAAAAACATAAGCTTTTCCATATTTGAGTTATTTCCAAACATCAAAAGATTGATACTTTGTTTGATAGTGTCTCACAAGTAAATATGATTTCTGAAGCAATTGTAAAGAATTTGGGATTAGTAACTACACCTCACAAGAAACCATACCCATTAAGATGGTTGAATGATAAAGCACAACTACAAGTGACTAGACAATGCAAACTCAAGTTTTCTTTTGGGTCAACATTTGTAGATGAGGTTGAGTTAGGCATAATTCCCTTGGATATATGTGGAATTGTTTTAGGAAGTCCTTACTTATATGATAGAAAATCTGTTTTCTATAGAGCTGAGAATAAGTATCTACTTGTTAAATATGGAATCAAATACTTTGTAAGAGCTCATAAGCTCAAGAATAATTATACTCTCATAAACTCAGGGCAGAAGAAATGAATGATAAGTTCATGCAAACAATTCTTACTGATGGTTGTAAAGGAAAAGAAACCTGATAAAACCAATGTATTTGAAGGCTGTAATGCTAAACAACAAGTTGATTTAGAAAAGGTTGTTTCAGAGTATGATATCTTGTTTCAAGAACCTAAAGATCTGCCACCCAAAAAGGAAATAGTACATGATATTATTTTGCAACAAGATGCTCCATTGCCTAACATTGGAATGTACAAGTTGTCCGCTTTAGAGAATGTTGAAATCAAGAAGCAGGTGTAGGAGTTTCTCGAGAAAGGGTTCATCAGACCTAGCACATCGCCATGTGGGTCACCATTCATTTTGGTGAGAAAGAAAGATGGCTCGTGGAGAATGTGCATTGATTACCGAGCACTGAATAAGATAACCATCAAAAATCATTATCCCCTTCCTCGCATAGATGATCTTTTAGATCAATTGAAAGAAGTTGTTTACTTCTCCAAGCTAGACTTGCACAGTGGATACCATCAGGTCAGAGTTGTAGAACAAGATGCATGGTAGACTGCTTTCAAAACAAAGCAGGGATTGTATGAGTGGCTGGTCATGCCTTTTGGCTTAACTAATGCTCCTTCTACTTTCATGAGATTAATGAATGATGTACTCAGACCTTTTCTTGATGATTTTTTTATTGTGTATCTGGATGACATTCTAATTTTTAGCAAAACGTGGGAAGAACACTTAAAGCATGTTAAGCAGATACTAGATGTTTTGAAAAGAGAAAACTTCATGTTAAACTCTCAAAATGTGAGTTTGGCAAAACATCTCTGAATTATCTGGGTAGTAGGGGGTGGTGAATTGAAGATAGATCCCTCTAAGGTGGTAGTCATTGTAAACTGGCCTAAACCCAAATCTGCTACAGAAGTTGAAGCTTCTTAGGAGCATCTCAATATTGGATGAAGTTCATTTCTAAATTTTCCTTAATTGCAACTCCCTTACATGCTTTAATAGGATTGAACAAGGTGTTTCAGTGGGGAGGAAAACATCAGAAATCCTTCAACACCTTGAAAGAAAAGATTAGTACAACACCTATATTAGCACTGCCTGATCTTCAAAGACCATTTGAGATCCAAACAGATGCCAGTGACTATGCCATGGGAGTAGTGTTGACACATCACGGTAAACCCATATGTTATCATTCTGATACTTTTAATCCTGTAGTAGTTAACTATCCTACATATGATAAAGAATTGTATGCATTAGTTCAAAGTGTGAAAAAGTGGAAACATTACTTAATGGGAAAAGAGACAGTAATATATAATGATCATCAACCACTCCAATATATACACTCCCAAACTAAGTTGCAGCAATCAAGGCACTATAGATGGATGGGTTTTCTGCAACAGTTTCATTTAGTCATTAGATATAAAAAGGGAATACACAATAAAGTTGCAGACATGTTATCTAGACCCATTATAAATGCATATACTATACTTAAGCAGAATTATGTGCTACATGAAAGATACATTGAACAATATGCTCAAGATATAGACTTTAAGGATGTATATGCAACTTTAAGTCAAGACAAAAGAGTAGAAGAATTGGATTATCATGTAAAGGACTAACTCTTATATCATTGTGGGAAGTTATGCATTCCACAAACTGAAAGAGTAAAGATAATTAGAGAACCACACACTTCTCTGATATTAGGTCACTTTGGGGTAAGTAAAATAGTTGCACAACTGCAAAGATTTTGTTATTGGCCAAAAATGAACGAGACAATTTCTAGATACGTAAGAGGGTGTACTATGTGTGCTAAAAGCAAACCCAACAATAGAAAACTAGGCTTGTATACTCCATTACCAGTTCCTTCTCACCCTTGGGAAAGTGTTTCCATGGATTTTGTTGGAGCACTGCCTAAATCTAGGAAAGGTCATGATTATCTGTATGTTGTTGTGGATAGGTTCAACAAAATGTGTATTTTGATACCTTGTAATAAATAGATTACAGCTGAATAAACTACAAAACTATTCTTTGAACATGTATGGGTTCATTTTGGATTACCCACTACCATTGTATCTGATCGAGACACCCGATTTGTGGGGAAGTTCTAGTCAAGTTTGTGAGAACTTGTGGTGTTAGGCCCCTATACTACTAGTGTAACCCCTTATTGTAATTAGTACAACCCACTTATTATATTGATGTACCCATGTAGTGCCCATAATGTTACTATTGTGCCCCATAGAAGCCCACTATTGTTATTATTGTGCCCTTACATTATTATTGTTATGTAGGCTCTGATTATGTTATGACCCCTTAGACTCCTATATATAGAGAGGAGGTCTCCTCATTTGAATCATCCAAGAATTGTTTATTTATGTAATGTAAAGGAGGTTTCCCCCTCGAAGAGACTCAATTCTAAGGTGTTGAACTATCTTTTCTATCTTTTCTTGAGCTAGTTTCATAAAATTTTGGTATCAGAGCTTTGGATTCTAGGGTTTCGCTGCGCCAAACAGGTCATCGTGGCATTTTCACTATAACTTTTTTTCTGCGACGTTTCAAAATCTAAAAGCAAAACCCATTTGATAAGACATCACGCTTAATTTTAGGTCTGAATTTCAGAGCTTTTTGCGCTACATTTTCGGCGATATGATCTAAGGAAGTTGGTCCTTTTGCAAACTCCTGAATTACATTCAAAACAGGTGACCTGAGGAAAATCGTCATAACTTTCTCTCTGAGCATCATATTGAAATTTCATAAGAAGGTACAGAAAGAGTACGGATGGTAGTTTCTTGTATATATTTTTTAGATCCGAAGGTCAAAATAGGGACACGTGGCACGTCATGCAAGTTCGCTCTACTGAATTAGTCTATAATCAGGTCACCGTGGGAGATTTGGCATAACTCTTTATTGGAGAATCCAATTGGGGTCAGACTGGTGGCATTGGAAAGAGGAAGAAGAGGACTACTAAAGGTTGTAGTTTTAGAACTTAAAGTTTTGAAAGTACAAAGTTACAGTCATTTCAAGATCGAGCTCCTAAAATCAAGAAAAAGCAAGATGAGGAAGTTTGATGGCAAGGATCCGGTAAATTGGATACGTCAAATGGAGCAATATTTTGATTTGCATGGTGTACCATTGTTACAAAATGTATTTATTGCATCTTCATATTTAGAAACAGGTCAATTTTTATGGTATAAAGGGATTTGTTCTCGTAAAAAACTTGTTACGTGGTCAATTTTCATGGAGGAAATGATAGCACATTATGAGGATACAAAGAGAAACACCTTCTTTAGAAACACCACAACAATTGGAAAGAGTAAAAGAGCTTTGTGACATAGTGGAAAGGAAAATTATTGAAACTAGGAAGCATACCCCTCACAACTATAAATATGGAAGTGTTGTTTCTCCTAGCCTTCCACAACCTACAAGGGTTACACCACAACAATTGGAAGAAAAAAGAGAAAAAGGGCTTTGTTACAATTGTGATAGCAAATGCACTAAAGGTCATAAGTGTGCTGAGAAGAAATTATTTTACAAAGAATATGAAGAGGAGGAAGAAAAGGATCAAGAACCATCAAAACAAGAGGATATACACCAGGACCCCATCCCAGAGAAAGAAGAAAGGAATCAGACCATATCTTGTAAAGCATTGGCAAGAATTACCACTCCTCAAACTCTCAAGATAGAAGGACATATCAAGAAGAAAAAGGTGCAAGAAGTGAAAGATCACATCGAGAAGAAGAAATGAATCTAACCATATCTTGTAATTCATTTGTTGGAATTAACACTCCTCAAACTATCAAGATAGAAGGACATATCAAGAAGAAAAATGTTCAAGAAGTGAAAGATCACATCGAGCATCAAGAAATGAATCCAACCATATCTTGTAAAGGATTGGAAGAAATTACCACTCCTCAAACTCTAAAGATAGACGGACATATCAAGAAGAAAAAGGTCCAAGCAGTGAAAGATCACATCGAGCATCAACAACAAGTTCTCCAACTTTTATAGGATAACGCCACTTTGGTGCAAAATCGAATGAAACAACAAGTAGATCAACATCATAGTGCAAAATGTTTTGATGTAGGTGATTGGGTATTTTTACTGCTACATCTCAAGCAAGCTATTTATGAGAAGGAAATGTTGGCAATACTACATGCACTTAAAAAATGGCGACCTTACCGAATGGGAAGACTCTTCAAGGATGAGGATGTGGAAGCATTGTTTTGTACTATTTCTATTATCCAACCAGATTGGATAAACGAAGCAAGGGATGAATGGAACAAGGACGAAGAAGTATGACCACTTATTCAAAAGTTGCGAAAGATCCCAATTCAAACAATATTGCCAGAAATTGAAGAGTAAGGAAAAACCATATTGGAACCTGGAGCAGTCACAGAAACAAGAACCCAACAGCTACGAAATCGATCAATTTCAGAGTATCTCATCAAGTGGAAGAATTTACCCATTGAAGAATCCACATGGGAGGACAATAATTTTATACAGAAGCATCAAGAACTACTCAAGCGTTGAGGAAAACACCTTTTTAAGGAGAGGGGCATGTTAGGCCCCTATACTACTAGTGTAACCCCTTATTGTTATTAGTACAACCCACTTATTAAATTGATGTACCCATGTAGTGCCCATAATGTTACTATTGTGCCCCATAGAAGCCCACTATTGTTATTATCATGCCCTTACATTATTATTGTTATGTAGGATCATATTATGTTATGACCCCTTAGACTCCTATATATAGAGAGGAGGTCTTTTCATTTGAATCATCCAAGAATTTTTCATTTATGTAATGTAAAGGAGGTTGCCCCCTCGAAGAGGCTAAATTATAAGGCATTGATCTATCTTTTCTATCTTTTCTTGAGCTGGTTTCATAACATTTGGACACCAAACTGAAGAAAAACACAACTTTTCATCCACAAACTGATGGACAAACAGAAGTAGTTAACATGATAGTGATCCAGTTACTCAGAGGATATTGCAGGAAGCACCATAAGCTTTGTGATGAACATTTATGTTATGTGCAACATGCTTACAATAGAGCAAAACATTCTTCTACACATAGATCTCATTTTGAGACCTGTTTTGGTTTCACACCAAGGTCTCATTTGGATTTTGTCTTTGGTAAAGATACCATAGTTGATGGAGACAATGATGTGGACAGGGAAAATAGGTTCATTGAAAAAATCCAAGGGATCCACCAGGCAGTACAGGAACAGCTGGAAAAGAGCCAAGCCAAATACAAGGCAAGGCATGACAAGTATTGGATGGAGCATAATTTCCAAGTTGGTGACCAAGTCTGGCTATATATCAGCAAGGGCAGGATGCAAGGTGCAGGTAAAAAGTTAAATCCTATTAGGTATGGACCCTTCAAGATACTTGAGAAGATTGGTGAGAATGCTTTTCACCTTGATCTACCAGCTTACATGCACATCTACTCAGCCGTAAATGCAAATTGCTTGAGATTGTTTGAACCTTCATTAATTGAGGATCCCAAAGAGCAGAGTCAATTGCCTTCTATTGATGACCTGCTACCTGAATATCTCAATGAATTATAGGAAGACACAGTTTTGGACAGGAAGGTGAGGACAACGTGTAGAGGAGATGTTGAGTACCTCAGAATTGGGCTCAAGGGTTCAAAGCTGAGTAGTGCAAAGTGGATAGAGATTGGACAAGTGAGAAAATTGTACCCTCACTTAGTTGATGCTTGAAAACCAACTTTTGGTGGTTCAAAATCTTTTCAGTGGGAAGTTCGTGATCCAAATTAGATCCATGAAAAATTATCAAAGTACCATGACTGTATCAAATCAGGACAGACCTCAAAAATTTATGAACAAAGAGTGATCAGGAAGACCTTTGGATAGTGGTTGTTTGCAGCCAGCAAGGAACGACGAGGACCTCGGTCAAAGCGTGCTGATCGAGGCCCATGGAGACCGTGCAGGAGGCAAAACTGGCAGTTGGGAAGCCCAGATCAGGAAACTGAGGGCATTTCTGATGCGCGATTTCTGGGAAAAACCCCTCGAGAAGGAAAGGCCCCGAGCACTCGGTCGCATGGGAAGCTGAGAAACCGTGGGGAAAGTGCTAAGGAAAAAGGTGGGTCTCGCGCTCCAAAACCAACGGTATATCGAGGGCATTCTTGGGCGGTAAGCAGAATTGGCTGAAAACGAGCGATTCCATTCAATGCACGAAGCGTGTCCAACAAATGAGAGAGAAAAATGCCTCTCATCGCGTGCTAACGGTCAAGCAAGTCAACCACGCGAAACGAGTGAACACCGTAGGATCTGGGGGCTCCAGATCTAATGGTGGAGATTACGCCTGATGGAGAAACCGGATTTGACAGGGTGATGAGCCCCAGAAATGGGTAACTATATGGGCTCATTCTCCTTGTTATTTCAATTTAATCCACCATTCTCAATAGTTTTGTGCATGTTTTTAAATATATTTATTTAAATAGAGTGAACAAGGATAGTCACTTTGCCATGTAGTCTAATGAATGTTTATTGAAGATTTTTTGGACAATTTTGGACAAAGACAAGGAAATTATGAGCAAATGGCAGTCATCTCCTGCTTTCATTTCAATTCTGCAATTTCCATTTCAGTAAGATTCATTTCAGTTAGTTGCAAGTTTTTGCTCAATCCATTTTAGTTTTGCAGGTACAAGCAGAAAAAACACAAAATTTCTCCCCCCAAAAAAAGAGATTTCGTTTCATGCCTTATAGGAACAGAGACAATTCAGGAAGAACCTATAGGTGAACCTATAGAGATATACAAAGATCCTATAGCAGAAGAAGAGCAAGAAACCATTCCTCCTGAGACCATGGTTGAAAACAAAATTGTTAGAGGAAATGGGGAAAGAATAGAAGGTTCCTTTCCTATTCGGGAGACCAATGGGAACAAAAAAATGAAAAACATAAGTCCTTCAGCCTTACCTCACTTCCATGGACTAACTACCGAAGATCCTGATACCTTCTTGTTTGAATTTGTTGTTCTTTGTCGAACCTATGACTATGCAGAGGATGAGCAGAAGTTGAAACTGTTTCCTTCTACCCTCAAGGATGCAACATTGCGTTGGTTCATGGGGTTACCTGGAAACAATGTCACAACTTGGGCTCAGATGTATCAAACCTTTAACAACAAATACCGGGACTATTGTAGGTCAAAGGATACTAAGGAAGAAATCTTCCGAATGACCATGGGAAGTGATGAATCTTTAGAAGACTATGAAGAAAGGTTTCAACTCAATTATAAAAGGGCCAGGTGCACACTTGACCTCAAATATTTGAAGTTGGTTCTGCTTAGACGAGTCCCTGAAGATCTTCTAGATACCCTCCATTTGCTTGCTGGGGGAGACATCTACCAACTTCCTTATGGTGACATAAAGACACTGTTTAGAAACCATTCTAGGTCAGCTAGAAAGAGAGGTAGGGGAAGTCAACCTTTAGTCAGTACATCCTTATCCAGTTCATCCCTTAGAAACGAACTTGAGAATCGGCTGGAAGATTTCAAGAGTGAGATGAGGTAGACTCTTTCCATGCAAATGGATACCTTTCATATCAAAAGGAAGTAAGAGGAAGCCGAGAGGGCTTTGGCCATCTTTTGTCCCAGGTGCACTAGAAAGCATCCTAGGAACGAATGTCCATTACACTCTATAGAAGTGTGTTTAGTCTGTGAAGAAGACCATCCTACGAATCAGTGCCCTTCCTTGCCTGATATTAAAGCTGCATATCAAGGGGCCGAAGAAGCCACTAAACCACTCTATTTCATGAACCAAAGGAGGCCACATGGACCTAGACCTTACGAGCAGGGAATGCAAGGGACATCCCAGACTTATTACAACCCCAATAAAACCACTTCCATGCCTTCTTGGGGTCCCCCTACTCATCCTTCCTAGTTCACACCCCCTCCTTGGTAATATCCTCCTCAATACCAGGCTCCGCCAGTCGCTCATTAATTTCACTCTTATGCTCAGCCACAGCCTCAGTGGAATTCACCTCATTAGGGGTGGAGGCCCTAGTACAAATCTCCTCGAACTCTTTTACCTTCACTACCTGCTCAACCACAACCATTACCTCCTGCTCCACCAAGACAACCCCAAATACCTACTCAACCAAACCCGAACCCCAAAAACAGACAGGCCCAGTAGGTATATAGTGGAGAAACATCATGTCCGACCTATGGTGTGGAGATTCAGGAGATTAAACTACAATCTGGGAAGGTTATCCCAGATAGCCAACCTCCTCCTAAGGAGGATGAGGAAGAAAAACATGAAAGTGAACCAAAAGTCATTCCACCCTTTCCTGAGAGACTAACTGGAACCACACAACTGACCCCAGAAGAAACTAAACTTCTAGGAGAATTAAAATAGTTATGTATAAAGATACCACTTCTCCAAGCCATAAAGGATGTGCCCATATACAACAAGATGATCAAGGAGAAGTGCTTTAGGCACCCTCACAGGTGCAAGAGAGATGCTCCAACTATCATTGTCATAGGACAATTGTTCGACCTAATGTTGGGGCAGGTAATCTGTCCGAAATATCTAGACCCTCGGAGTCCTATAGTTGATGTCCACATCAATGGAACTGTAACCCCCATACCTTGATTGATCTAGGGGCTGCCATTAATGTGATGACCAGGGAAACTATGCTCAAACTCAACCTTCAGGGTTCCCTAAGAAAGACCACCACAGTCCTACAGTTAGCAGACCGCTCCACCATGACCCCTGAGGGGATTGTGGAAGATGTAATGGTCTCTATTGATTCCTGGGAGTACCTTGCTGATTTCTTGGTTCTCCAGCCAAAGGCAAAGCTCACTGGGTATCCTCTCATCTTGGGAAGACCTTGGTTGGCTACTGCAGATGCCTACATCAGTTGTCGAGCTGGGAACATGACAATCAAGAATGGGCATATGTCCAAGCAGCTGGTCCTATATCCTCCTGCCAAACCTCTGTTAGAACATGATTTACCTCTCTGGTTGGAGGAGGAAGATGAGGATGAAGTCTATTCCACACCATTGTGTATAGTAGAGGCTACCATGGGGAGCCCACAAACCGAGGATGACCTTATTGAAAACTTGATTTAGAATCCACCCCCTAGTGTGTTGCCATTAGAAGAGTTGGTGGAAGAAACCCAAGCCAATCCTGTAGTTGATCTCTGTGTGGCTGATTCGACCTCTCTTCAAGTGAAGAATGTGGAATTCGGCCCAGAAATAACCTTGAGGATCAACTCATCCCTATCCACCTCTCAGGAGAAAGAACTGTGTAACTTATTGGAAAACCACTTGGATGCTTTTGCTTGGAGCTATAAGGAGATGAAGGGAGTCCACCCTTCAGTCTGTACTCATCACATTTACATTAAAGAAGATTGTAAACTAGTCAGGTAGCCTCAAAGGAGGATGAATCCATCCCTTAAGGACATTGTCAAAGAAGAACTGCAAAATTTGTTGGATGCAGGATTCATCTACCCCATCTCTCACAGCGAATGGGTCTCTCCTTTGGTGCTAGTGCCAAAGAAAAATGGGAAGTGAAGAATTTGTGTTGACTATCGGGAACTGAATAAGGCCACCAAGAAGGACCATTTCCCTTTTCCTTTCATAGGTCAAGTGTTAGATGGCCTCGCAGGGAAGAAGTTTTTCTTCTTCCTATATGGGTTTAGTGGGTACAACCAAATCCAAATCAGCTTGAAAGACAAAGAAAAGACCACTTTCACTTGTCCTTGGGATACTTTTGCATACTGGGTCCTTCCTTTTGGGTTGTGCAATGCCCCTGCCACTTTCCAGAGAGCAATACTGAGCATATTTGCTAAACTGGTTCTCGATTGAATGGAAACATATATGGATGACTTTACCCCTTATGGTTCTAACTTCCAGGAAGCTTTGACTAATCTGGGAAATTTTTTAGCCAAATGCATCGAAATGAACCTGTCCCTCAGTCCTGAAAAATACGAATTCTTGATGACTGAAGGGACCATGCTAGGTCATACAATTTCTCAGCAAGGATTACAGGTGGATCCAAACAATATTGCTATCATCCAAAGGGTCCCACCTCCTCAAAAGGTAAGAGATGTTTGGAGTTTCCTAGGCTTAGCAAGGTATTATAGAAGATTCATTAAGGATTTTAGTAAGCTAGCCTCTCCATTGTTTGGTCTTTTGGGAAAAGATGTTGAGTTCATATGGACTAACAACTGTAAAGAGGCTCTGGATACCTTGAAAGGTAAATTGGTAACTGCCCCAATTTTTAGAGGTCCAAATTGGGCCCTATTTTTCCATATTCACACAGATGCCTCGAACAAAGCAATAGGAGCAGCCTTAGGACAAGTTGATGAGAAGCTGCCTTATGCCATATATTTTGTTAGTAAGAACCTGTGCAAGGCAGAATTAAACTACACTGTAACCGAAAAGGAGCTCCTAGTTGTAGTCCATTCCCTAAATAAGTTCATACACTACATCATCGGCTATCAAACATTCATACACACCGATCATGCTGCAATTAGGTATTTGATGAATAAACTAGATGTAAATGCTTGTATTATTAGATGGTTACTTTTATTGTAGCAATTTGATTTGACCATTGTTGATAAGCCGGGCAAGGAAAATGTTGTTGCTGATTTTATGTCTAGATTAGATCTTCCTACAGGTGAAGAAGGAATCGTGGATGATCAAATTCCAGATGAAAACCTATTTGCTATTTCAGTACTCTCTCCATGGTTTGCTGATATAGCAAATTACTTGGTTTCAACACAGTTTCTGCCACACCTGTCCTCAAAAGAGAAGAGCAAGATCACGAAGAAAAGTGCCCCATTATCCTTGATTTGGGGCGATCTTTTTAAACTTGGCCCATATTAGATTTTGAGGCGATGTGTCAGGGAGGAGGAAGTTTTTGAAATTCTTCTAACCTGTCATGATGGACCCTGTGGGGGCCATTTTGCAACAAAAAAGACTGCCTTCAAAATTATGCAAGCAGGTTACTATTGGCCCACTTTTCATCAAGATGTCAGAAAATATATCAGCCAATGTGACCGATGTCAAAGGATGGGGAACCTACTCCAAGGGATGAGATGTCCCTGCCACCTCAAGTGACTTTTGAGCCATTTGAGAAGTGGGGCATGGACTTTGTGGGTCCCATCAACCCTCCTTCAAAACAAAAATCTTACAACATTGTGTGTACTGATTATCTAAGAAAATGGGTAGAAACAAAGGCAATCAAGGCATCAACAGAAGAAAAAGTAGCTGAGTTTTTGAGGGAAAGTATCTTTTACAAGTTTGGCTATCCAAGAGAATTAGTTACAGATCAAGGGAGTTAGTTTAACTCCAATCTGATTGAAAACCTGCTCACACATCACAAGATTAAGCACAAAACTTCCACCCCTTATCATTCGCAAGAAAATGGCTAGGTGTAAGTCATTGACAGAGCTTTGGAAGGGATTTTGACTAAGGCAGTCAGCAACAATAGAAAAGATTGGGTAGATCGATTTGTTGAGGCCACCTGGGCCTATAATACCGCATGGAAAACCACCACAGGTTTCAAACCCTATGAGCTGGTCTACAGGAAGAAGGCTTTGCTATCAATAGAATTTGAATATAACACATTAAGGATGGACGCTTAGTTGGACGTAGATCTTAGCCATGCACAAAAGGAAAGGTTACTTCAGCTCAATGGATTGGATGAGCAGAGATTGCAGGCCCTTCTCCACTCAGAGGTAGTCCAACTTCAAAGAAAGATATGGCATGACAAACACCTCAAAGAGAAATAATTCCAAGAAGGAGATTGGGTGTTTCTATATGATTCAAGATATAAAGATTTGAAGGGAAAACTAAGGACAAGATGGCTGGGACCATACACAGTAGAAAAATGAAATGACAATGGTTTAGTCCTGATCTGGACCATCGATGAAGAAGCCATCCCCATACTTTTCAATGGGCATAGGTTAAAGATCTACAGGAAGCCCCTTTCTAAGTAGGAATTCATTGAGAGTTTGGGTAAAATAATGTTGGTAGTGGAGTAGGTCTCTACCTCCACTACACCTACACCTTAGCTAAAAAAAAAAAAAAAAAAACAAAAAAAACAAACAAACAAATAAAAGGGAAAAAAAGGAAAAAATAGAAAAAGAATAAAATATCCCTGGGTGAAAACCTCTTGGAGGCGCCCAAGGTAGGCAGTGGGGGTGAAAACCTCTTGGAGGCACCCCAACTGTCTCATAAAAAAAAGAGAGAGAGAGAGAGAGAAAAGAAAAGGATGTAAAAAGGATAAAACTAGAAAAAAAAAAACCTAACTTCTTTTGAATGCATTGTAGGTTGCAGGAGGGTCACACAAGAGAAAAACGACATGGCTAGGCTGCATACACCCTTGATAGTTCATTCCTCCATCACCATTTTCTTTTCCCAGGCCTTGGTCTCGCTTGTTCTAGAAATTTTTCATCCTACAGGAAACTCTATGCATTCTATAAGAGGCTCCTGTAGAAACTACAGAGAGCCCAAAATCAAGTTTAGAGAAGAATCTGAGGGCTAGAAATTTGTCCAGAGGGCTTGTGGACCTCCCTGCCACCATTCATCCTCCTAATTCTCCATTCCATCTCTGCACACCCACATTTCAACATGCTTTTCCTTCCCTACATAGAAAACACAGAAATTATGTTTCTTTCGTTTTTGAGCAAAAAATGATGATGAATAAAACAACAACATTTTTCACTTGTTTCTTACCTGATGTATTCTAATTGTTACTCCTTTCCTTCGAAACCTTTTGTAGCTATCTCTTCAGTCCCTTCTTAAGCATCAGCTAGAAATTTTAGAGGGAGAAGCAGCTACAGGAAATCCTGCAGGATTCCTGTAACAACTGATCCCTTTAAAAAAAAACAAGCTCCAGAGGCAAGGTTAGTGTAGCGAAGATGTATACAACGTACAAGGGGTGGTGCCTGATATAAAATCACCAACAGACACCACCAGTTCAGAGGCCACGAGCACCAGCAATAGCTGCAATAAAAAAAAAGGTGCCAAAATACGAGCATGCAGAGCACGGTAGCGACTAACAGGTAAGTGGCTAAACCTATTCCTCTATTGCATGAATACTATTTAGGAATTGCATGAACCATTGAGATGTTCATGATCAAATGAAATCAATGGCCAACTAACTGGCCACCCTCGTTCAGTTCAAACCACCCTTGTTGAGTTCAAGCATGCATCGTCCAATTCAAACGATAGTTCAGAAGACGTAGTCAGCACGTGTGGTCCGTCAACTCGGGAAGAGAAACTCAGAATTGGTAGTGGTGGCAACGTATAACGGGGATAATGGAAGTGATGGCGGGCAGGTGACATGAAATACCATAATGCCACTGGAGTAGGACCGACGGTCTGGATGCGGATAACGTACCCATCCTGCCACCTCAACTCGTCACCGCAAATCACGCCATCAACTTAAGTACACTATGATCGAAGCCTCCACCACCTTTTGTTTTCAAAACCCTCCTACTTATTGGGCTCTATAGGAGCATTATCATATTCTACAGGAGCAGGAGCACCATCTACAGGACGCTTTCTACAGGAAGGCCAGAGAGCAGCTCTGCAGAGGAAAAATTCGAAATTTTTTACAAATTCAAGCTCAAAGAGAGGTAGGATCAAAAACACACTTTGCATGTGATATATCTATACAAGGTGGTGGGATTAGAAGCAAAGTATTGGGGTGAAAAAGGAAAGGAATGTGAGCACAAAACTCTACCTGTGTTTTTCTAAATTCTATACAGTCTCTCCATTCTCTTCTTTGCACTAAAAGTCTGTCTTTTTTTTCTTCCCCGTATTCTTCTGTAAAAAAAAGAGGTGCAATGATAGAAAATCAAGCCTGTGAAAAAGTGTGAATTTTCATTTGGAAGCCTCTTCATTTTGTGAGAAAGAAGAAAATCATTGTTTCCTATACTCTATGTTTTGTCAAAATATTGATTTCCTCAAAAAATGAAAACCTTAGCAATAAATTCAGGTTGAGAACAGGGTTTGAAGGGAGAAAAAATTGCACATTGTTGTTGTGAAAGAGAGAAACATGAAGAATTCCCTCTTTGATTCCAAAAAGATAAACCTCAATTACTCCTCTGTTTTCGGTTTTGAAAGTTGTTGCCTTCTTCCTCACTTGAGCATTTCTAGAAGTCACTATACACCATGCCAGGAGGTTTTATGAGAAAGCAGCCTCTAAACTCCAACAAATTGCATGAACACCCAGAGGTGGTAGCCCTCTTCACCAAGGCAAACTGAATGCTTTTCTTTGAGAGAATTCATGGATATGATGAGGAGGTGATTGAGGAATTCTTAATGTCCTTAAGAACCCATTCGAAAACACATGCTACAGTCAGTTTCAAGGGTTTGACCATAGAGCTTACACCAGAATTTATCAGCAGAATCACAGGTCTTCCACTTGGGCTCCCTTGGAGCAAAGAAGAGAACCACTAGGACAGGTTTCTAAAAAGACATTTTTCTAGCCTAATGAACATCCTGTAGAGGATAAGAATGGGATCGGAAGGACAAGTTTACTTCATCCATGGGGTGAGGTCAACTACTAGATCATGAAATATATCTCCTGTGACGGAAGATATAGTATAGTCTATGGTTATCACTTTAGATTATTGCATAAATTAAGATATGGAATGGACCTACCTGTAGCTAGAAAACTCAGTCTGCCATATTTTCTCCTCCAGTCTTTGATAGAGTGTGGCACCAAATTGAATGTAGGGGTCCTAGACCAGGTGGCCCACCATGGGCTCATTAAATTGTTGGTAGAGGATGCCCTCGACACATACATCATCCCTATAGCCTGGGAAATTTTAAGGAATATGACTAGGGAAGACGACATAAAAAATCTCACAGATGAGCTTAGTCCCTCCGGCAGTGAAGAGGAGGAGAAGATAGAGGAACTTGAAAAGGAAATGAATGAGGAATCACAAAATATTCAAGTAGAAGAAGAAAAAGAGGAAAAATAGAGAGAAGAAGAGAAAAATGACAAACCACAGTTGAACCTAAGGTATAGAAGGAAACAACATCAAAATCAGAAAAGAGAAAGAGGACAAAAGCTGGGAAGAAGAAGACCAAGACAGCTCAGAAAAAGACTGCCACTGGGAAAGCAGAAACTCAGCAAGAAAAGGAGAAAACACCACATGAGATAGCATAAATTAAAACAGAAACAGCTGACACAACCAAAAATGTAGAGGGTGAAGAAGAAAAACAGCAGGAAGAAGTATCCCCTGAAACACTGGCAAGGGAAGTAGCAACTGTTCTTGCTTCATTGAGCACTCCAGCTAAGCAAAAGTGAAAAAGAAAAAGACAAAAATTGATGTATTTGAAAGCTTGGAGGAGCACTAGAATCAAGGTGGGCAAGCCCCAACCACCATCGAAAGAACCCATTATCATTGAGGATGTTCCTACCATGACAAAGGAGGAATCCCCCTCCAAAATATCTATCACCTATGAGAGATGGAGTCCCAAGGCCTCCAACTGGAAGGAAAGGATCAAATTGATGGACTCTAAAGCAGTCCTACAGGAGGCACAAACCTCTCTATAGGAGACACTGGTCAAGCTCAAAGAAACTGAAAAACTAGAAAAGAAGGCAGAGGAATAGTCCCAAGAGGAAGGTAAGTCAAAAGAAATACCAGAATTGGGACCTCAGCCTAACTTAGGCTCCTATTACAATCTTCTGGAGGGTGGGAAGATCATCCCACAAAAATTCGTTGTGCCTCTTTTCTTCAAACTAGAAAAGGAAAGAGTCAAGACCCACACCTGGATGCAAATTGCTAAATCTAAAGGAGTCAAAGGTATAGGGCACATGGAATCAAGTTGAGAGAAATGAGTAGGGAGTTGAGCATGGTAAGGCACACAGATAGCATAAGAAGAGCTCAACTATAGGAAGAAAACGAACTGTTGAAAAAGAAGTTACAAGAACTGGAACCTTAAGGGGGAAATAAGATGCCAATCTTGGAAGGACAACAACAAAAAGAGGGACCCCAGGCAGATAGTGAGGTAGCATAGAAACAACAACAACAAGAAGAACCACAGATAGATAGTGAAACACTGATGAAACAACAGCAAGAAACAGAATCTTAGGTGGCAATTGAAGTGATGATTTTGAAAAGCAGCTGCAGGAAAAAGAAGCCCAGTTAGCCTGCATGGCTAGCTGGGCAATGGAGGCATTGCAGTGCAGAAAACCAGCTAAATCCTATGCATTGTATCTCAAAGACAAGTGGCTCCAATTCTAGATTAAGACATTGTCCCAGAGGGGCACAATCCCATTTCAAGATTATGGTCAGTTTATGCATTTATGTGATCATAGTTCGGCCAAAGATAAAGCAAGGCTAGCAAAATTTTACCTACATAACATGAAACTTCCTGACATGAATTTACGGGATCCAAATGCTGCATTGGAAGACTTACAGCTAATGGCTATGGCTTCTTGGATGAGCCATGAGGAAAAGAGAGTAGTGGAAATTCAGAGGATAATGGAAAAAGAGCTAAGTGAGCCCTTGATGATAAGGGCAGAACCAACATAATCATTGGCTCTCATCTATGCCCAACAACACCTTGCAACCAATCCCCAAGTTCTCCCTGATTATGTTGACAGGCAAGCACAAGCTATTGCTCATTTTGAATATATGGCGAGATTGTTTGGCGATGACTGCCTTCATGCCTGCATGAGAAGGTGGAATACATTGCCACATAGCTTAAGGATTGGGGAGTATCACTCCCCAAATAGAATTAGGGAGGCCATGAGGAGAGTACCACTATATAAACACTCAATGCAAAACTTGGAAGCGAATTGGATTGGTCTTAAGTTCAGTCCTCCACTACTGTTAGGACTGTTGGAAGGAGTTAAGGAGGAGGAAGAATAGAAACAATGGGAGGAAGTGGACAGGAAAGCAGGTTTCCATGATAGAGAGGAAGACATCACATTAGAGGCTTAGGATGTCAGGGTATTTGCAAGAGCTATTAAAGATTAAGAGCTAGATTAGTTGCTTAGAGGATGAGCAACCCATTCAGCAGGGGGGTGATGATGAGCTCCAAAAATGGGTAACTATATGGGCTCATGCTGCCTATTACTTCAATTTAATCCACTATTCTCAATAGTTTTGTGCATGTTTTTGAATATATTTATGTCAATAGAGTGAATGGGGATAGTCACTTTGCCATGTAGTCTAATGAATGTTTATTGCAGATTTTTTGGACAATTTTGGACAAAGACATGGAAATTATGAGCAAATGGCAGCTAAACTCGAGGGAAATAGGGAAGAGGACTTGTAGGATGGGTGTCTCCTTCATTAATGACCCCTTCCTCAAATTCTCCATCAGAAACTCGGAGTACAAAGGCCCACATTGATGATTCCAAGGGGCAGTCGAGCAAGTCAAGTAGGGCTGCTGTTATCTTCAGTTCTAGGAAGCCAAGTTCCTTAATTTTAGGAGGATTGTTGGGAGTCCCCACTTGTATAAATAAGAAGGTTTCAAGCCTCAGTAGGTTAGCTAGTTCTTAGTATATTTTCGCACTTTTGTGCAGCATTGTACTCAGCTCATTTTCGAGCTCTTTTTGAGACAATTTTTATGTGATGTAACTGCTATTTTTGATAATGAAGATGAATGAAGTTTTGAGCCAACACTGATTTTTTTCTAGAAGGCTAAAGCTCTTGGGTTAGGGCCACACCCAAGCTACCTAGAACCTCCTTTGTGTACTTATATGTTTTTGTTTCCATTCATGAGTTAATTTCTGCTGCATTTACTCATTTAACTTCATTAGATTGGGTTGCTTTTGATGGTTAGAATAGTTGTTTTTGCTTCAAGTTGCTTAAGTAAGTTGCTGCAGTGACAGAAAATGTTCCAAAAAGGCTAACATCGGGTCTTGATCTCCTTTCTCCCTCCTTGGGACTATGATCTGAGGTCAAGGCACTACCGCTGCCACCAAAAACATAGTTTTTTCTCCTTAATGCAACTGTTAGTGTGATACTTTGATTTGGAAAAGTTGATATTGGTTCAGATTTAATTGCTTACATCATTTTATTCCCTTTTACCATAGTTATATTGCATGCTTTTTTTTTCATAAGGTACTGTTCAACATTTTTCTAGCTTTAGGTCAGAAATTAGGTTAAGATAGACAAAACTTTGTTTTCGGTTCTTGCTTTGGTCAATTTTGAGAAGTAAGTGTGCAAATCTCTTGTAGGACTGTTACACTAAAATTTGTCACCATGACTATTTGCAGTTAATATGGCTCCATCAATAGTCATATTATCCTCCTTGTCAAGCCTTATACTTCTGCTCTTCATGTCAAACTTCAAAAAAGAGAGAAAGTCACTAAAAACATGTTTATCTCTGGGTACGCAGGTTCTCTCTACCTTGCCTGCGTGTACGCATCCCAAACTCATTGTACCTACGTACTTGTACGCTCTGTAAGCCAAAGGATGGTGCGTACCCCTATAAAGGTCAAAAGGCGCGAGTTTCATCTTAAAAAAGTTACTTGTGGTCACTTCTAGAGCCTTCTAGAAGAGTGTTTGACGTGTATTGAGCGCCTCCAGATGGTTCATGCATCCCTATGATAGAGGAACTTATCCCATCAAGAGAGGAGCTACCCCATCCAAAAGAGGGAGTATCCCATTGATGTTGGAACTGAATAACTTCCTCTAGAACACTATAAATACAGGCCTTGGGCCAGAGGAGGGGAGGTTGAAAGCTGAACATTCCAAAGGGTAGATGCTGCTGGAATTAGGACTTCCATTGTAAACTTGTGAGGAGAGATTACCATCCTTTCTTGTTTCATTTGGAAGTGGGTGAGCTTGTCAAAGTAGAGGAAAACTCTTGCTGGACCCTGGGAGGAACTTGCACAACACCAAGGCTCAAGTTGTAATGGTTTCTTTTTTGTTTCCTTAATACAAATAAGTCCATTCTTCTCAACGATTTGTTGTTAATGAATTGTTTCATATACTCCTTGGTCTATATGTTGAATATTCTTTGTTTTATGGAATATTCAAGTGTTATGTAATCGTTTGATTGTTAGTGTATGCAGGTTTCAAAGTGAAGGAGGAGCTCATCTGGATCAACGAAGCTAGGCTGCTACAACAAGCATTGGACTTAAGGTAAGATCGAAAAACACTTTGTTTCTCATAGGATAATGCATATTTAGAGAAGGATTGCTCTTACTTGTTTTGTTTGTCACTAGAGAGTCTTAGACTCCTAGGGAGGTTAGTTTTGTCAGCAAAAATAACTCTTTCCGCATGACAAATTGGCGACTCCGCTGGGGAATCCATTGATGTGATTGATTTTTCCTTTGAGTGTTACTTTGATCTGAAAAGAGTCTTTTTTCTTTTGTTTTTTGATTGCTTGACTGTGTTTTTGGGTGGGTTAGCTTAGAGTCGAGTTAGAATTTAGTTTTTCTTCATTTTGTAGTAGTACGCACCCTCTGAGTTAGACAAAGTGCGTACCTGTACACACTGTATCTTTGTACACAAAGCGTGGATGCACCTGGTTAAATAGGCTGCCTGCGTACCCTGTTAAAATTGAGAAAATTTCAATTTTATCCCTTTTTTCCCTTTAGATTTTGGTTTTTCTTAGTCTTTACTGCCCAGATCCACTGGTTGTCTGTCAAAAATCTTCACCTGAACTTGTCCCATTAGTATCAAAAGTTTTAGTGAAATTCATTGAAGTTTTAGCCTTAGGGTTTGAGTTTTGCATTGGTCCTGTAGTGACTTTGGATTTAGAAGTTGTGGAACCTTAGATATCTCTGGTTTTGTCAGTCTTCTTAGGAGTTAGACCAGTCGTAAAGTCTACCCGCATGAGCAACCTACCTTTGAGTTATCTCTTTCCGAAATTTCAAACTAGCTTGTTGATTTAAGTTGTGAATTTCATTTTAAAAAAGAACAAAAAGAGTTTGATTTTTGTTTTGATTAGTTTGTGATTCTGCTTAAACTAGTCCTTGGACTGATTGTTGCCAAGTAAAACATCTTGGAATCATCTTAGTAGGCTTTTGCTTCTTAGATTTACTTGTTAGGTAAATTTAGGTAAATTTCCTTTGATTTGCTTTTTGAGTGAGTTTTTCATAGATTTTCATAGAT
>APFE031350232.1:171731-243132 GCA_000404065.3 Pinus taeda
CTACCCCATCCAAAAGAGGGAGTATCCCATTGATGTTGGAACTAAATAACTTCCTCTAGAACACTATAAATGCAGGCATTGGGCCAAGGGAGGGGAGGTTGAAAGATGAACATTCCAAAGGGTAGATGCTGTTGGAATTAGGACTTCCATTGTAAGCTTGTGAGGAGAGATTACCATCCTTTCTTGTTTCAATTGGAAGTGGGTGAGCTTGTCAAAGTAGAGGAAAACTCTTGCTGGACCCTGGGAGGAACTTGCACAACACCAAGGCTCAGGTTGTAATGGTTTCTTTTTTGTTTCCTTAATACAAATAAGTCCATTCTTCTCAATGATTTGTTGTTAATGAATTGTTTCATATACTCCTTGGTCTATATGTTGAATATGCTTTGTTTATGGAATATTCAGGTGTTATGTAATCGTTTGATTGTTAGTGTATGCAGGTTTCGAAGTGAAGGAGGAGCTCATCTGGATCGGTGAGGCTAGACTACTACAACGAGCGTTGGACTTCAGGTAGGATCAGAAAACACTTGGTTTCTCATAGGATAATGCATGTTTAGAGAAGGATTGCTCTTAATTGTCTTGTTTGTCACTAGAGAGTCTTAGACTCCTAGGGAGGTTAGTTTTGTCAGCAAAAATAACTCTTTCCACATGACAAGGACATTATAGCTCATCATTCCTCCATAAAACAGCCAGCACCAACTCACCTCTCATAGATCCCCCAGCTCATTCGCCACGTTTCGCCAATTTGCCTTAATTTTTGCATTGTTTTTCCATAAAGTTGTTTTCTTACCATTTGAATAAATCCAACCATCTCCTTCGTCCTTGATCTTCCTTGACAAGTTATAGACCCCTCAACACCTTCATCTAGCCTTGATTTCCCCTTTCCCATCATTTTTCCACCTTCAAACCTCCAAAAACCACTTTCGGCCTCCTCCTGTAGATCCTCCTATAGAACCTCCTGTAGATCCCCTGCAGCCTCCTGGAGAACTTCCTGTGAGTGATTTTTCGAAGTCTGGTCGCAATGGAAGTCTTTAGAAGGGTACTAGGGGTTTCTTAGGACCTCTCTACACCTTCCTCACCATCTATAATAGCCAACTCCATCTTCCTTTGCCACCAAACCTCTGCATAGTCACAACTGGTAAAATCATATGCATAATAATTCCACATAAAAATACTCAAAAGTACAAAAAGAAGATTTCTTCTCATTTCTCTTTAGAAGTAGCTTGAATAAAAGAAATTTACCTTTTTAGTAGTTAGTGGCACCCATTTCAGTAGTTTCCATCTCTTTTCTTGCACAAGTAGGGTTAGTGGATAAACTAGGGTTTGCTAGGGCTTGTGTTTCATTCTAGTTTTCCTTCTCTTTTTGCAAGTAGAACAACCCTTGTAGAGGTAGCTTCCTTTCATCATAGTTAAAGCTTCTTATGAGAACTCATAGAAATTGGCTTAAGCTCCTAGCAAACTTGCGCTAGCTAATCAAGTGATAGCCTACAGTAAGAGCTAGTACTTATGCATACAACACCGTCGCTTGCAAGTTTTTTACGAACTACCAGGTTGATAAAAGTAAAGAAGGAAGCCCGAGGAGTTGCAGCATTATTGGTGCGAAACTGGAGCTCACCACAGTGGAATTAAGCCGCGGCATGTAAAATTTTGAAGTCTGATTTGACCGCTAAGTTAGCCGATGAGTCATTGCACAGTGTAACTGAATTACCAAACCATCGAGGAAGAGTTCGCGCAGTTTGTGAGAGGACAAGTGGCCACTTCCTTGTGGACGATGGCGATGACGTAGAGGCAAGGAACTCCAAATGAACAACAGCAAGCGAACTGAAGGGGTAGAAGAGGAATTGAACAGTTAAGGATAGATTGGCTTTAAGACATGAACAGATAGAGAACAGAACATGAAGAGAGAAGATAGAAGACGAAGACAGAGAGAGCTAGAGCAAAGAAAAGACAGTGAAGCAAGAAGCAAGAAATAGAGCACTGAGCTGACCTAAGGCAACATCAAGAAGACAAAAGGCTTAGGAGGTTCAAGCAAATCCTTGTGAGGATCTGTCGGGAATTGAGCACCACATTGGGATCCTCCCATTAAAGACTAGAGAGTTCAAGACTTGGAAAGGGGAAAGAGTGTGTGCACTCTAGTGGCTTGGGGAATCCAAGAACCACCCTACCAAGCATTATCTATTTAGGAGACTCAAATTGAGCTCCTCATTGTAAATCTCCACTTTAAAGACACAATAAAGGAAGGCCACCACTAAAAGCTGGACTGGAGACGTAGCCCTGGAGAATAGGGTGAACTCCTTATTAAATCCGTTGTGTTCTTACATTTGCTTACTACATTTCTCTTACTGTTTTCCATTCTTCCAGTGTCTATGTAAATTGCAATCTGGTCGATCTGTTGCCTAAAATGACATAAACACACACCAACACATGAGTCTGTAATACCTTCATTCATCAATTAACTAACTGAGGTCACTCACGAGTGATTTTCAGATCATCACCATGTGTCAGATTATGTCATGCTGATAGGAGGTCTATTGTGAGTGACAGTTCCTGTAGCAGAACGTCTCGTGGAGAGACTTTGCTACTCATGTAGAGGGCACATTTCCTTGTATGACAGAAAACATAGTCCATGTACATATTCACCATTTCTAACACTGAATGAAGTGGTCAACACCATCTTGACACGGGAACTAAAGACGTAGTTCACACTGGATGAACTCCATTATCGATGTCTCTTGTTTATGATTTGTTTATCGTCATTATGTTTCCATTTGCTTAAGCATACATATATGTTCATTTATGTTCTGTTAAAATGGAATCCTAACTACATCATGGAAGTAGAAGATCCTTGTTAAATACGGGAGTTGAGTCAACTTAGATCACTTGTGTTGAGATCAACCCATATGATGTAGAAGTCATAATTTTCATATTCTATGGGCCTAAGAATATTGTAGTAAGTCTGCATGTCTTTTTCATAATAGGTGGCGAGAAGACCACCAATTTCGCTACGAATCAGATGCTGAGAGTCATCCATGTGTGTAATAATCCACTTAATCACTTCCGCACAGGGGATGACTGGGAATCTACATGCCACCCTGTGTATCCTATACCGCTCGATATTGATGTATACTTACAAATCCTCCAAGTTCTCAGCAAATTGTTTCTGCATGAATGTGTCTTTTGTGTTTCCCCATGTGACCTTAGCAAACTTATCAATGAAGCATTATGTGTCTGCATATATGGAATGGTTGGGTTTGTTACTTCAATTGCTTCCTCAGTGCTTGCTTCCGATCATTATTTGTAGACCACTTTACGTTTAGCAGGAAGAATGGCTCCAACAGATGATGAAAGAGTGAAAATACTTGTAGCTCAAACACCTATTTGTGGCTGCACATTCATGGTCACAAGATTAACTTTACGAAATCCTAACTATGAAATAATATCTTAGAAAATTATATTCATAGATCCATTAGATGTAATTGAGAGTGTAAATTTATCGTTGTCATTTCATAGCTATGTGTATGGGAAAGAAATACACATGAAAATAAGGAGGGCTCACTTTCAAAGCACAAAGAGGGTTCAAAGGTCATTTGGGGCTTTATAATGCACTGATGTGCTCAAGCAAGAGAAGAAAAAGCTCAAGGGTGCACTCCGAGCAGATGAAGGAATGAGTCTTCATTCCTTCAGGCCTTCAAGGTGTGCTCATGCACTCAAAGAGATAGAGAGGGTGTACTGGCGCACTCTGAAGAGATGAAGGGATGAAGCTTTAGGCCTTTTTTCCTTTAAGGTGTGCTCATGCGCTTAAGGAATAGGAGGGCACACTGGTGCATGCCAAAGGGATGAGGGGAAAACATTCAATCCTTCTAGGTGCACTCATGTGCTCAATGAGAGCGTAGCTATCAATGACGAAGGAGTGCACTCAAGAGGAAAAATTGTCTATTCTTGGCGCAATTTTCTTAGTTTTTCGAGCTTCGGGATCCAAAAGTGCACTTTTCCAGAGAACGGCTTAAGGACAAGTCTAGCAGCAAGATTTCATGATAGAAATAAGAAGAAGAAATATCTACAAGATTTTATAGATGTTGTCACAATCATGATTAGAATATGAAGGGTCAAGGAATATGCAGATTTTTAGCATGCGACAAAAAATTAACACTTGTAGAGGCAAGATTAAACAAGAACGCTAGTAAATAAACTAAAAAACAAAGAAACACCAGCAATGAAATCAAGATCAATAGTGAAATCATGAAAGGCATTCAATATATTCAAGATGCAAAACTTACCTGTAATGTAGATCGATAAAGAGTTTCTTGATCCAAAGATGTGTGCCCAACCCAGATGAGAATGATTATGGGAATGAATGATTAGTTGCGTTACTTTAAAAGAAATTACATGCAAAATTTTCTCATGCATGCTCGCCACTTGTCAATGAGTGAATGGATTGGTCGAGTGAAGATAAGTGGGCTCCTATTTTCTAGGAGTGCACCCAATGCAACAAGGAAGCGCATGAATGCATTAAAAAAGGGAACATGTCTTCATGATGAAGGAATGCACTCAAGGAGGGAAAATTGCTATGATAAAGGAGTGCACTCAAGGAGGGCACACATCTTCAGCCTGAAGGAGCGTGCTCAACACAAGAAAAAGTCTTCATTAACTTGAATTGTGCTTTTACCCTAAAGGGAACTTTTCCTACTTTTGTTTGCTTTTTGTGTGCTTTTGTGTGCTTTTTGAGTGAGTGCATGGCGAAAAGGCTAGTTTCTAAGTCAAGAAAATTCATGCGTCCACCTAACCATGGGATAGATAACATAAGTGCTTCTAAGGGTTAGGTGACAACACTTAGAAAATATTGACTTAGGAGGATGAGACACTAGTAGAAAATGTTATCACTCAGGTTGTCCCTAGGCTCCTAATAGGGATACGGCCGAGGTAACCACAAACCAATCTTCTGATTGCAGGTTCTAGCCCACCTGCAATCGGAGAGGGCTCTCTCCTTTTGATTCAACCTTAGTTGATGATTTTAGGCTAGCTTTCTGACTTCAAGGGAGTGTTGATTGTGATTGGAAAGAAGGTAGGATTCTCGAACAAAGAGGCAAGGTAAGGAGTGATAAGTTTCGAACCATTGGGCATGGAGTCACAGATTGAGGCTTGCGAACGTTTTCTTGGTCACAAGTGGATACGGAGCGGGATAGCCACACAGGATACAATTTTCTGATTGCTGAAAGTACGGAGTGGACATCAGGGATGAAAGGCAAAGGAGAATCATTTCATCATGCTGACAAAGAGGGGAAATGGATGAATGGGATCTAGGAGCAGTTAAGAATTCCTAAACATGCACTCATATGTGAAAGAAACAACGTAAATAAGATCATTTAAGAATACATGCTCATAACTATTTCTGAAGAAAACATTGAGAAATGCAGAAATTGAACTTAAGGTGTAATGAAACAAATCTTAAGATATTCTTTTTTCCTGCAATTTAGAAGGCGGTACGGTGGCAAAAGACATAAAATTAAATAGAGGAGAGGAAAACTTATTGGATCATGTAGAAGCACAGGAATTCTGTGATCATTCCGTGGCCAAGAGAAAACATGAAGTAGTTTCGCAATCCATGCTTTTAGCAATCTTTGATTATGGAAATTATAACAGTTACACTGCAAGTCTCTACTCGGAGAAAATGCTAGAAAGAAGACTGACCAACAACTACTACCAACCAACCAATCCCTCACAACATTGCTCAGGGTGGTATTTATAAGAAAAATATCGGAAAGACATCATTACAAGTGACCTCGACAGGTCTGCTTAGAGAACTCTTCAAAAATCTAAGTGTTGCTGGAATTAAATGCAAGTAAATCTTTTTGGCTGCGCTGGGGGAAGCTGGATCGGAATAGGTGACGAGGTGGCCCTTGGGGTCCAGATGCGGTGCTGCTGGAATGATTGTGCTTCGGGAACTGCAGTTCGGCTCTGGTGTGAATTAAATGTGCAATAATTACGATTTGAGAGCTTCAGTAGTCGCCCTCTTTCTATGAATCTACTGGAAGATATTAAATTTTCTCCTGCTTTGGGCCGCTGCTCAAGATATTCGCTGATACTCTTTGCCGCTACATTGATGGTTTCCGCCGTCGACTGATACTCTTTGACACACTTGATGCCTGATGATTTGATTCTGATACACTTTAAACTCTGTGATTGATCTGTTGCTGTCTTTAAACCGGATCCTTTTGGCACGATCGGGCGATTTTCGGGCTTTTCGGCGCGCAATGGACTAAGAAATCAGAAGATTCCCTGAAGATTCCTCGAAATGGCCTATTTCCCGTAGCGATGCGCGATTAGCGCTTCTCGCTAATCGCGCATCAGAAACTGCCTCTGTTTCTTGTTCTGGAGCTCTGAAGTGTGATTTTTCTTCCTGCGCGAAGTTTCGGCTTTCTGGCTGCTGACGTCAGCATGACATTGGCTGTACGGCGGATGACGTCAGCTGTGGTGGGTCCCTGGTATAGAGTGGCATGGTGAGGTGCTGATATTGGAGGTAATGCAATGAAGAAACTCCGATGCGATCGCAATATTGCATCGGCGGGGAATGGAGGGTGCTTGAGTTGGACACTCGGCGCTTGCGACCGCCGATCGCCGATATCGCAATATCACGTCGGGCGGGGAACGGAGGGTGCTTGAGTTGGATACTCGGCGCTTGCGACCGTCGATCGCCGATATCCCAATATCGCATCGGGCGGGGACGGATGGGTGATGACCTGCATGGAGATGAAAGTGCGATGTTGCGATGCGATCTGGCTTTAAGGTTCTATAGAGTGTAAGTTTTTTGGGAGGAAAAGAGCGAGTAAGTGGGTGTGAAGGGCATTTGAGGTTTCGGAAGGGGTCTGATTACCTCAGAGGGATTTTATACTTTGGAAGGAGTCCATTGTATCTGGGAGGTGGTTTTGGAGGTCAAGGGCTCTTGCTGAGTTTCAGATAAACTGAGCAATTCCCAGGAGTACTTATGGTTATTTTTCAACCGGGGGGAGGGATATTACGTAGGGGGATTTTACTTAATATAAATAAGGGGATGGGGAGAATAGGGAGCTAAATAATAATGTTAGTGGTTAATATGGAGATGGTAAGAAAGCGCTAAGTTCAGGAGAGCTTAGGCTGTTACAAGGGGGTAGGACCATACTTAAGATAAAATATGGAACAACTTTGAGTAAAGCAGATCTTTACTTAAGCCAGTTTTACGAAGATGATGGAACTTAAGAGGTGTCAAGCAGATCTTGACCTCTTTTGGGGAAGTTAGTTAATGATTTGGGAGAACAGAGAAGGGGAGTTAGTTATACCTCTTTTGAGCTTCTCGCATACAAATTCTTGTTGATTGTGTCCAGAATGATATGACACCTGAAAACCTGCAACTGGTCAGCAATTTAGGATTCAACAACCTCAGAACTACCTACCCAGCCTACTTACCTAGCATTTTTTCTTCTTTGTTTGGGGGTGCAATTGGACTTGCAAACCCGTCATTCATTTTTCTTTTGATGCTTTCCTATCTACATACTACCCTTATTTCTTCTAGAGCCCAGATTAAGCTGTTGGGCTCCTCTGCTTCTCTACCTATCTAAGAATCTACCAAGATTAAACTGTTTGGACAGATGTACAATCTCTATATTCTAAAACAGGAAATTTAAACCTAGGGAGACCAAGATTAAACTGTTTGGACCTCCCTTTAACTGAAAAAATGGCGATACCGGGATAACTTTACAAAATTTGAAGGCAATTGAATGAACTTGAAGTAGCCTTCTTCACTTGGAGACTGTTAAGCAAATATGGAGCATTGTAGCAAGAAAAGTACGACATATTTGGCCTGTGAAATGCCAATCATGAAAAATGAATAACCTGTTGCAACAAGAAGCTAACATAAAACATAAGAATAACACAATAAACAACGTGACAACACTAAGGGGCTTGAAACAACAGTTCATGTAGGCTCTAAAATTGACTTAGGCAAACATTTTGAAGGGTCATTTTCATAGTGACAATAGGATCAAATCCAAAAAGATGGGGATTAGGATTCCATAATGAGAGGGAATAGATTCATGAACCATGGAAAGAGGTCCAAATATATAGATGTTCGAGTCCTTCTTGTTGGTATAATATTCCCCAATAAGGCTTCTAGAAATTTACTTTTATTTTTACCCACATTAAAAAGTTGTCACACTTTTTAATTGAAAACAGAGAAAAATATTACGTAGGATACAATGATTGGGACTGCATTTGCGCATATAATTGTTAGGAAAACAATGACACTACTTGAAAATAGTTTTTTAGCAATGTAATCTAGGATTCTTGTTATTTTCAGAATCATTTTTTTGCAACGTTGTAGGATATTTATTGAAATATTTCTTTAGATAGTGAGAGATCTAGATTTGCAATCATTTGCCTAATGGTGACTAAATGATGTGTAGCAGATTGCCCCCTAAAGTGCAAAGTCAGAAAATGTATTTGGGGAATGAAGCTCTTTATCATGCAAAAGTTCAGATTAGAGACCAACTAGATGGAGACCCGAAACAAAAAATCAAGGATTAAAATAAAATATCTTCATATAATCATCTTTGAGGTAGGTATTCCCATACTCAGAATATAAGTATCTCAAAGAACAAGTATGGAAATGTACAAGGATCCATGTCAATAAATATCTTCGCCTTTAAAACTTCTAGTGCACCTATTATTTCCTTTGTCAATCTTCAAAATAAATTTTATACTTTTCCTACCATTTACATATTGATGTAACTCTTTGGAGTTTTCAACACTTGCTTGTAGCTAAATGACCTTACTATTGAGCCTCAATTCTATCTCTTTTTCTAGTAAGATATTACTATTTTTTCTTTCATTTTCTTTCCTTCCAAATTTTCAGTCTCAATCAAGTATCCAAATCCTTCATTTTTATATAGGGCCTTTAAACTTGCTTCCGCTCTCAAGCATTTCATTTTTATTTTTTCCTTGTCTCATTGGAATACTACCTTCTTTCCATCTTTCATATTTCATTGAAATTTAAATGAGGTGGATTAAGATCTTAGATGATTATCATATGTATTCTAAACATCCATAATCTTTTTTTACAAACTCTTCATTCTTCAACCATTATGGATTCAAGTTGAATGGATTGGATATTTTTTTATGAGAATGGGCCACTTCGAACACAACATGATTATGGTCTAGTTCCCCTCCCAACGATACCCACTATCTCACATGGATAAATTCATCTTCAAATCCTTTAGACAATAGAGAGTAATCAATCCTCTTCGCTATTATGTATTCCCATGTCTTCCTTTTCTTTAGGTGGGTGAGTTTTTTTAGTTTGATATCCAACAAGCCCATAAATTTCATCTTTAATATAAAGTAACTAGAGAGATAATACATACGAGGATCCAATCCCCATATTTCTGAAGCTCCTAATGTAAATTTTAGATATTCCTCTATCACCATAAGGGAACTTTAAATATACTATATATTTCTTTGATGTATTAGCTATCTCTGGAAATTTCGGTCCAAGAAGATCATTTAAGCCCCTCATAAGGGGAATATTCTCTAAGATCCTTCATTATAGATAATTGTTTCCCACTTCTATCTTATGATTATGCTGGTTTTTTTTTGCCATGGGTATGTATGACTTTCTCCCCCCTTATCTTTCCTTCTAATTTTTTCATTAAGGAGCCCTAATCCCCTTTCCACCTTCCCTACAAAATCAAGGATTTCATTTATTATCTGTCAAAAGTTATATTTGGAGGATTTGGATGAGAAGAGTCTTAGGAACCCCTCCCTAGCCTTTAACTCCAAACTAGGGTTTTTAGAAGTCCTTGCATGGTGTTATTTTTCTACCAGATCCTTATCAATCACTAGTAGAGGGATTAGGGTTAGGGACGCATGGTTTTTAATGCTTGAAAGGCAAGGAGAAAATTCATTTTTAGAATGTAATCCTTTTACTTTTGCATCTAACCCTAAGTTCCAAAAGCTAAAATTTCCAAATATTTTTGTGAGGGGAAGGTAACTAAGAGGACTTAGCCATGATGAGTTTGCAAGCCTTGTTTTCATTTATAGGATCTAGGATCTATTCCTTGTGTTATCCCTATGTTGAAGGATGCTCTACTAGTAACACCAGCTTGTCCAATGTACCTTTTGTTTTCCTCCTTTCCTTTATAACATTTGTCCTCCTATGTGTTAGATGAAATTGTAGCAATTCCACTCCTACTACTTGTGGTTGCTTCCTCTAAGCCCACATATTCGTCTAATTTGGGGATTGTAGTCCATTACTAGGTGCCCATGACTATGGTATTTCCCACACATGAAGGGTATGTCCTCATAATCAAAATTTAGTTAAAAAAAATCTTCACCATTCTTGATAACCAATTCCTTTGCCAATAGTTTACTAGTTTCAACACCCACTAATATCCTTGCCATCCCAAAGTACCTATTGCCTTGAAAAGATAAAATAAAATTCATAAAAAATGGCAATGGAATTTCCTATTTCTTCAAACATATCCTTTGACCATAATGCAAGTGGTATCCCTAATATTTGGACCCATACCAGAAGAATGTCCGCTCAAGGCATTCTAGAATCAAAGTGGACATGCCATTTCTTCAAAAAATGATTTTGGGAGCCTCATATCCATATACTTTGGAGAACCTGTTTACCCCTCCTATAAAATCAAATAACTATAACAATGACCCCTTAGTTAGGATCATTATGTAGGGTGTGTATCCCATCCAATGATCAAAGTTTAACTTCCTCCCATCCTTTAGACATTTAGAAAAAATCATTTTTCTTGGAAACCATCCTACAAGTAGCTTCTCTTCTTGTTCCATAACATTATTTAACTTAGTTTCTGAACATAAATTCAAACTTATCAGTAATGGAATTTTTTTATGCATTTAATTCTCTCTGATTTTGTCTCTCCTTCTAGCGAAGGTTGTCCCATGGCTCCCCACTTCCTTTGTGGATGAATCATTCCTTAGGTAATTCCATATGCTTTGTGACATCCCCTAGTTAATAATTTTCTCATTGTGAGGGCATTGTGATATCCCCTGTTTAATGGCCGAGAGAGGGACACAAATTCCATTGCTTGAGGAAGGAGATTGCTTAAGGGAATTTATTTTTTAAATAACAGCCATGGTTTGGCTGAGAAGATTGAATAATCTAATTGTGCATTAAATTTAAATAAATAAATGAGGATAGCTATAGGTGCCCTTTAGCCCCAACCAAAAGCAATAAGAGGATAACATTTAAAGACAATCATGGGCAATGTTGTCAGGCAAGTTACTGTTGTGCAATCGTGGGGGCATAATAGGCAGTTAGTCCATCTGAGAAAAGAAGGGGGACCTTCATACATTCCTTTTCATTCATTCATACATGCACTCCCATACACTTTCCTGCACGCATAGAGGCATATGAAGTGAAGGAAGCATCTAGAGCTACCGTGGAAGAGCACAAATATGAAAGAAGAGAAAAGTGATTTCTATCATTGGATTGAAATGGAGCACCAACTGAGGAAAATCCTATGAGAGAGGATTACTGGGTAAAACATTACAAAGAGAGGATGCTTTCTTAAAGGCTGAAGAATCCACCAGAAGCTTGGGATTGAAGAACCTACTATACTGGGAAGAATCACTCAGGTGCATTTGAGGCTGGTGAACCACCAAGAGTTTCCTTGGGGGATGAAGCTCTTGTGTTTGTCTCACTGATGAACCACATGGAGAGGTGGTTTATTCCAGCTATAAGTAGTTTATCCATTGATGAAACTTCCTTATTGTGGACTCCCTTCACTTAAAAGTGAGTTGAAATCTTTGCACTGTGATATCTTAGCATGGATGTTCATAATGTATGGAAAAGTATTAGACAACCGTGGGAGAGATTTATGTAGTTGGTGGATGAAGGCAGAGTGGCTTTGAGACATCCTGTGTTAGTTGTTGTTTCGATAGAGTTATGTAGCTAGAGGATGAAGGAAAAGTGGCCTTGAGACATTATATTTCAAGTGTTTCTTTGGTTGAACTTCCCTCTAAAAGCACTCACCTCAAGATTCAAAATCTATCTTGGGGGTGACAACTTCAAGTGATAGTGGTTGTAGCTTGTCTATGGTTTCATGGATAGTCAAAGTCTCGATCTCAGTTGCCTTCTTATTTGGTTGTATAAGTGTTGACAGTGCTAGAAACTGATCAACCAAAGGGGCCTCCACAATGTGAAGTCCTAATAAACACACCATTTGGAATAGGAGACCCATCCGGAGTATCGACCTCGTTTCCATATATTCTTATAGATTTTCTTCAGCTCTAACCATCATCAAGAGAGAGGGATGCACTTGTTCTTTCGAAAAGCAAGTGAGTGTGCCTGGTGAGTGTTCAATTATAGTTGTGTCAAGGTTCTTCTACTATGAAGGGGAAGAAAAGATGAGCCTCTAAGAGAGAGGTAATAGTACCACTGTAGTAGAAGCACATATAAACAAGAAGAATCGATTTAACATCTAGTGGAATAGTCCACAAAGATGTGATGGTAGTGCAACCAAATTATCAAGAAATATTTGTCTGACATCCAATGGAATAGTCCACAAAGATGTGACAGTCATAGTAACCATTGCAACACATTACCAACATGATGAGTACTAAAGTAACCGAAATAGTTCAACTACCTTGGTACAGGTGAAATCTAACACAAATTAAAAAAATTCACAAAATAGTCTTACAAATATTCATAATCCATGCATGAAGAACATGTTGGCCATTAAGCTTCTTATATTAAGTAAAAGTTCCTGGAAACATGTATACAATGAAAACAATTAGCTCCAATAGTGGAGTGTTGGAGCCACTCCTTGCTCCTCAAAAGAACTAGTTTGTCTCTCTAATGCCTTGTGGGAGGAACCAAGGTGAAAAATTACTTTTCTCATACAATGAGGGTGCATATATATAACCAATGAGGTGATGCTTCACCTTCCTTGGGATTCTTTGACTACTTACATGATTCTTTTAATTCCTATGAATATTCAAATTTACATGATGATCCAGGTGGCTCCAGAGACACACACAAGAGAAAGAGGACTCGGGAAAGCTCAAAACTCAAAGTGTTTAGATTATGCTTGAACTAGGACCAAAGCATAGATCTCGTCGTCATGATCGTAGTGGTGTGAATGGTTCGTCAATCTGAGTATGGATGAAGGAGATAGAGGTAGTCAAAGTTGGGTTGAATTTTGATGACTAGTTAGGTTTAATGAGGACACAATTTGCACTTTTCCGGCGAATGGAATTTGGCCAACTCCAGTAAGATTCCGGGCGAAATCTTGGCCTCGTTAAAAAAACTCGTATGGATTAAATTCGAATTTTCAAAAGTGTACATGTTTGTTTTGTTTAACAAAAAAAAAAGGGAGGTGGTGGGCCACCACCCCCACCACCCCACACCTCTCCCTTATACACTATGCATATTACATTGAGGAGGTCGATGGGAGTTGAACCCATGGCTAGCGGGAGGGCTAGCCCCGCCCACGTGGCGGCCCCATGGTACAACAAACCAAAACAATTAACGCACCAACAAAAATTTAATGCACCAATCGTTAATACATACAACCAACAAACCCACCACCATTAAAGCACCTTTTGAATCGATTGTGGTTAACGGTTATAAACCGTATGCTAAAAAAAATTAGATGCACGCCTAATTTGAGAGGGTCAGGATTTGATCCCCGACCTCTCTCTAACCACACAACAAACTTACCACTGCCACAACCAACTCCTTGTTTAATCTACCCACGAAATTTTATAAGAACCTAGTTTTTTCAGTGCATGAGGAGGCAAGGATGGAGGAACCAGGAGCAGGCACAGATTTCTAGAGAGACGAGGCAAAATCTTGACATGTAGTTCGAGGTAGCATTTTGCAGGAGGGGTGAAATTTCACTTTGTCAGATTTTGACAAATTTTATATGGTTTCAGCACTTCTCGACGCCACGAATGCAATGACATTGTCTGTTTCTCTGTCAGAGTTCTACATTTTTCAGTATGTAGGTGGAACCATGATTGCTGCAGAAATAGGGAGCAGAACTATGATCCTTGAAATTTTCCCGATGAGGTAACTTTTCTCCATGTCGGAATATAGTCAAGTTTATAGTTGCTTTTCACAGTTTTCCGCAAGGATCACAATGGCAAGGTCAGATTTGCCTTTTGAGTTGCAGATTTCCAGTCCACCCATGGAGCAGAATCTTTGAGGAATCTATGGGGGATTTAAAATATTCCTTGAGCCCCAGATTCTCAATTTCTCAGAATTCAGAAATTGGACAGCTGATTTTGCACTATTTGACACCAAAAATCTGATGGTGCGTTTAGATTTCTGATTTTCTCATTCTATTCTTCAGCCGCTTTTCTAAGTGGAATGCAGGTGTCAGCATTCATGTGTGAGCAACCATTTCCATGTGATTGATGCCGTGAGATCAATGGCACAAACAGCTTCAGCAGTTTGACATCCACTTCTTCAGATGGCCCTTGGATGCGAGATATATGTAGTATGTTCATGTACTTGTTTTTCTATGCGTTGTGCTGCATAGATCCCTATTTGATGCTTGATGTGGGATCTTGTTTCTTACTCGTTTTCATGATTCCTACTTGATGTGATGCAGAAACATTTGTCAGATGTACTTGTTGTCATGATTCATCATGTTATGTTTTGAGATCCCTTTGTTGTATGTTGATGGGATATTCATGTTGTCATCATCCATGTTTGCATTGAGATCCCTTTATACCATTTTGGCGGGATAATCATCATGCATGAGTTTTGTGTCATACTGATATAATATTTTGATTGAGAGTTCCTGAAGTGGAACATATCTTGGAGACACTCATGTGTGAGGGCATTATCCTTGTATGATAGCGACATCACCTCTATGTACATCATCACTATTGACAACACTTAATGCAGTGGCCTACACCATCTTGACACCGGGGCCCGGAGACGTAGTCCCTCCTGGACGAACTTTGTTATCCATGACTTATGTATTCATGTGTTGCTGATTGTCATGTTCCTCTTCTTTATAGCATGCAGATGTATTCATTTAAGTTCTTTTAAAAATGCAATTTACCATATCACAAAAGTAAAAGGCCTTGGAAGGGTCCTTCATCACACCGCGACCTAGATCACATGACTCTTCATATTTCGAATGTGTCCTTTGGACTTCCACTTTACAATACATTTTGAATGGATAATTACGTAATACACAATAATGATGTGGCATATTATGACTTGTGACAGCACATGACATGACACTAATCACATGGACTACATGATGATGTGGCAATGCCAAGCTTTCCTTCTTGCTACTTCTTTCTTTATGTATTGAATAAGAGATGTATCCAATGCTTCATCTTCATGTGATATATGATTTATTATTCATATATACCCTCCAAAGGGTTGTGAATCAGATGGAGTATTCATGCGGTCCCAATCTTTGGTCTTCTGTTGTAATCCAGTGTTATTTCGTCTTCTTGTTTGATGATCATCCTTTCTCCTAAGCACCTTAGGTGTCTTCTAGCATGTCTTCCTTCTCCATGTCCTTCTTTGTCATCTTTACATAGCATGATAGAGTTCCTACATATGCAATCCACTCATGACAATATGACACCAGTCCGATAAACCCCTAGTCTAAGATGCTGCATGATGATCCACTAATTAAGCCAAAACCTAGTGTTAGGCCGAGGGAGAGGCTTAGTGACAGTGCAGTGGCACAACTCAGGAAGTCAAGGGTCAGGCAATGCGTAGTTCAGGTAGGACTAAGGAAGAAGACTGCATAGTTTAGGAGCTCAGTGAGGTAGTCTGAGGGGTTGGGCACTAGTTCTTTCAACTGTGCAGTTTTGGAAGACATATGAGACTGGGTGAATGCATAATTGTGTAGTTCAAGAGTTCAAGGATAAGGCCTGAGCCTTGATACTTCACAATGCACAGTTCTAACTAAGCAGGAGATAGAAATTGCATAGTTTTGGGAGTTAGTGAGCCAGGATGAGGGGTTTTGCATTGTTTCAGTCAATTGCGCAGTTATGGGAGGCAAAGCAGGCCTAATGATTGTGATTTTTCATAGTTCAAGAGCTCAATGTTTGAGCTTGAGTTCAGAGATTGTGCAGTGCGTAGTTGGGGCCAGGCTGGAGGGCAGATTTGTGCAATTTTGGAGGCCAAGGCTTAGACTTGAGCACTAAAAATGCACAGTCCTTGGAAGCAGGAACTGCATATTATGCAGTTTCAATAGGCAAGGTTGTTTCTTGAGGGCTAGGACTGTGCAATGCACAGTTTAGGAAGGTCAAATGAGGCTAAGTTGTTGGGAATTTTATGAAATTTGGCTAAGTGTGGGATCAACAAAATTAATGTGAACAATGATATGCATTGATTGTGATAACACACGTATCACAACATAGATCATACGAAACACATGAACACATACTTTCCATAGTGGAACAACATTTGCGCCAACTTATGACAAGTGTGAAACTAACGATACACTTTCCAATGGCAATGATGACACTTGTGCGACAATGCGTGAAACTTTGGAAATTAGTGAGAAAAATGCCTACATGATAAGAAAAACTCATTATCACAAATATTTCTCCTTGAAACAAACAAAAAATCCACGTTACATTATAAGCGACAGTTCTCATGCCAAAAGACGAAACTTGCTATATGAAAATAAAAGGGAGAACAACACTTGAGATATGCAAGCAATGGTCAAAACAACACATGCCAGGGAGAAGATAACATGAAAATGACAATAATTAAAAGGAAAGAAAGTGGAAGTGACATTTGTAAACATGAAAAAAACACTTACGACGGTTAAAGTGCATAAAAGCGACAGTTAGAGAAACACACCAAAAAAGAAGTACGATTGTAAAGAAAAGTGAGGGATTGTCGATGTTAGTGCGCACTAACTGTAGACATGAATTGGACATCACACAAGAACAATCTTGATGGACTGTGCTATGCTTGTTCAAGCTTGTGTAGAATAATGTGCTCATTAACTTGTTGTAGACTAAGCATGTGTGAGCAAGTGACTTCAACACTTCTAATCCAAGGAGGGAGCTCAAAAAGCATCATCTGACCGAGAAGTGACTGCGAAATGACCGATCACAAGATCCACAGTAGGCTCCAACATTTGAGTGTATGCAAAATTTTGGAGGGTATTTTTCACAGTGACAACACTTGAAAACACACTGGTAGAATTCCAGCTTCTCTGCCTTGGTCAGTTATTTCCTGTAGGCTCTAGTTCTTTAGGAAGTATTGATTTATTGTTGAGATTACCATGGCTTCCCCACTTACCCATGCATAAGCATAATCCCCTTCATTCCGTTACTTAGTTAAAAACGAACATAAGATCAACAATCTCAAAATGTATCGAATCAGGATTGGGTAATGAATTTCGCGAGCTTTAGATTTTCAGAGTATAAATTTTCATCTCTAGTGTTGCTATGTTGCCCGCAAGCTTGGACAGTACCCCGACAGAGTCACTTTAAGGAAACAAACATTGTTCCACTGCCATCAGGCCTTGACAGTACCCCGACGGAGTTGCTTTCATCGCCTCTCTACATAGGAAGCCTTTCTCTTCTTTTTCCTTTATTTATTTATTTATTTTATATAGTATTGTGCATCGACACTTATTTCATGGGAAGAAGAGGAATCCTGAATTATTGAGAGAAGGAGAGGTTGTCCCTTTAGAGAAGCATATATAATACCTCTTATATTGTTTTCTCATTTATATATTCTCGTTGTCCATTTCTACTTGATTAGATTAGCCTGAAAACAACAAAACATAAAAACCTGAGTGTAGGCATGAGGTTTCCAGAATAGACATGGAGATCATGGATTGACACAAGGCTTTCTTAATGCAAGGATTGTATTTTCTTTATGAACCTCATCGACCAAAATATTTAAGGAAGATAAGGAAGAAGGAAAAAGAGTTAACGAAATGTTGCAGTGTCACAAAGTCCTCTATTTTTCCACATCCCTTTTGAGCCAACATAACATCTTCATGCAAGTTTTGACAAAACAAAAGGAAAGACAACACGCAAAAACAAAACAAAACCAGAATACAAGATAGAAAGTGGATAAACCCAACATGATGTGAAATCAAAACTGGGGAACAAAAACAAACCACAGGAAATAAATGCAGGATGAATGTGCGGGTAAACTAAGATGCAACTAGACCTACTCCTAACCTAACCAGCTAGAAGGTCAGAGTCATGTATAATGGAATTTCCAATGTAACCACCGTAATTTTTCCTGACTTGCAATCACAAAGATGTGATCGATGAAAACAGATATAAAACAATGTGCAATAGAAAAGATAAGAACTTTAATAGCTTGCAAAAAAAATTGAAGGTCTTGCCTGTCAGCAGAAAGATAAGCCATAGCCACCACTTCTAACTAGTTTATACTTACCTTTTCGTTGAGAACCATCATTTAACAAACCTCAGAAATTTCTCGTGGATGTGCCTCCATCTACATTGAACTCCTTAGCAAGTGCGAGGAAATATCGAAACTTGTTATTTGCGATAGAGATTTTGAGGTAATATTCTTCCAATCATTCAATGATTGGACTGTAAAATTCATGATAATCCTCTTGAAAACCCCAAAATGTTTGAAACGATGAATTTTCAATTAGAGTCATGGGATTATGATGAGAATATTGTGAGGGAAAATAGATTTGATCATATTCAACAAGCATGCCAGGACAGTGAGGACCTAACATAACCATCAACGAAGGTTGAATTGCCTCAACTGCTCGACAAATATCCTAATAGTGAAATGTTGAACCATAAAGATCAAAGGATGTAAAACAACTGTCATTGGATGTGCTGGTGGGAAAATTATAAGCTGAATGACAGTCGTCAGAGGCAGAAGAATGATCATATGGGCCGATTAAAGCATCATATTTTTAGTTTGTAATTAACAAAGATAAGTAAATTTGAACAGCTCTGTGAATGCTTTGAACAATCGAACTAATTTCCTTGCAGGTCAAATGTGACAAACCATTTTCCTGTAATTGGTGACAAATTGTACAAGATTCATAATCATTGAAGGAAATTAAAAGGGATGGTAGCACAACAAACACATGAGACTAGTCAGGACATAGTGAACGAAGAAGAATTTGATTCACATAATAACTCGTGCATCCATTATCACTTAAGAGGATTTTAGGTGTGATGAAGGGAAAAATTTGCAATATAACATTCATTAGAAAAACTAGGAGTTGACTATTAAAAAATGAATTCAATAGGCATGATTCCTTCGTCCAAATATTGTGTTTGAAATGACCAACTTTGCAATTCCATGACTTTATGAGAGATACCAAAACCAAACTCGAGTTTGATGCTATATATTTGAATGAAGATGGATCAACTAAAGAAGATTCTTGAATTCGACCAGAAACAAAATCTCAGAAGTTTGAAAGATTACATATGAAATACCAAATATCTCTTAGAAAGAGATTCACATTGAGTGAAACCATGCAAAGAGAATGATTATTTGAAAGAAACCATATTTGACTTAGTCTAGGGGGCTTACCAGAGTCACAAGATCCTGACATAACCATCAATGGAAGTCGAAGTGTCTAGAATCCTCACCTTCCTTCTCCTTTACCTGTGTAATGTGACCACCTTGAACTTGATCACAATTTGGACCAACAACATGAAAATCAAAAGAGTGAGAAATTAGCTGGTGGAATAGATTGCTCAAGAAGATCATGGTACAAAGAGTCATGAAATGTATATGATAGGGGATAACAGAAATCCAAATCAGATTCAAGACTAAAGTTATGAACAATAACATCATCTTGAAAAATGGAGGAGTTAGTATACACTGTAGGTTTCATGAGCCATTCTGGAATTTCCTCCATTGAATCTGATTCATGAAAATTAGAAGAAGAATGAGAAGATAGATTGGGAATTTGATTTGTGGATTTCCCAACTTTACAATTATCTCAAGGAGGAACCCACATTGGGACTGGAAAAGAAGGAGGACAAGGAAGAAAAAGAGTAATAGGTTCCTTCTATGAAATTAGAGGTGTCTCATGGTTTTCAAGAGTTAGGGAAGTAAAAAATCAGGAGGTTTAGTTTAAAATTGATTCAAATAAATACAAACCAAATATTCAAACTTTTTCTTACAAAAATTTGGATCCATATCTTCTTAAGGAAACTCAAATGAAGGAATCTGTTAGCAAAATGCTCAACTAATTCATCAGGATCCATTCTAAGTAGATTGATTCTTTTGAGAACATCTTAGTCATCCTACAAATCTAAATCTTGGTGAAGCTCCTTAGTAAACTGATGAAAAGAGTGAATAGAAGCAGAAGGAAAGGTATGACACCATCAATCAACAAGACCTTTAAGAGTGAGGGTGAATAAAATACACATAACATCTTCATCATTGATTTAAAGAGACTTACAAAACCTAAGAAAATAATTTATGTGTCTGGATAAAAAAAAAATACCACCCTTGCCATAAACATGAATTGAGACAAGGCATGAACAAGTTTCATGAAGATTGAAAGTTTACTAGAAAGTAGGTTAGAGAAACACTCCGATATTATTATTTGGGAAAGAGCCATTTAAGATAAGAGATTCAAAACATACTTAACATGCACAACTTGTCATTTGGCCCTTCTTCTAGTGCCATTTTGTTGATGGTGTTGGAAATCCGTCAACCACGGGTGTCTCCCTGATGTGAAGTCCATATTAGACCTCACACCGTTTGGAATAGGAGCCCCATCTAGAGTATCAACCTGGTTTCCATATATGCTTAAAGATTTTCCTTAGCTTTAACTATCACCAAGAGAGAGGGATGCACATGTAATTTCAAAAAGAAAGTGAGTGTGCCTGGTGAGTGTTCAATTGCAGGTGTGTCAAGGTTCTTATTCTATGGAGGGGAAGAAAATGTGAGCTTCTAAGAGAGAGGTAATAGTACTACTTTAGTAAAAACACACACAAACAAGAAGAATCCATCTAAAACCTAACGGAATAGCCCACAAAGATGTGACAGTTGTGCAAACAACTTAATCAAGAAAGATTTGTCTAACATCTAGCAGAATAGTCCATAAAGATGCGACAGTTGTAGTAACCATTCCAACACATTCCCAAGATGAGAGTACTAAAGTAACCGAAATCGTTCAACTACCTTGGTACAGGTCAAAAGTTAACATGAATTACAAACATTCATATTACATGCGTGAAGAACATGCTGGCCATTAGGCTCCTTATATTAAGTAAAATTTCTCATACACATGTATATAATGAACACCAGTAGCTCCAATAGTGGAGCGTTGAAGCCACTCCTTGCTCGTTAAAAGAACTAGTTTGTCTCTCTAATGCCTTGCCAGAGGAGCCTTGGTGAAAAATTTCTTTTCTCATATAATAAGGGTGCATATATAACTAATTATGTGATACTTCACCTTCCATGTGACTCTTTGACTACCCTCATGATTCTTTGGCTTCTTATGAATTTTTGACTTTACATGACTCTTCATATTTTGAATGTGTCCTTTGTACTTTCACTTTTCAATACATTTTGAATAGATAATTACATAATCCACAATAATGATGTGACAAATGATGAATCATGACAGGATGTGACATGACACTTATGACATGGACTGCATGATGATGTGGCAATGCCAAGCTATCCTTCTTGTTGCTTCTTTCTTTATGTATTGAATAAGATATGTATCCAATGCTTCATATTCATGAAAGCTATTCTTTTTTCTTCATATCTACCCTCCAAAGGGTTGTGAATTAGATGGACTCTTCATGTGGTCCTGATCTTTGGTCTTTTGTTGTAATCCAGTGTTCTTTTGTCTTCTTGTCTAATGATCACCCTTTCTCCCGAGCTCATTAGGTGTCTTATAGAATGTATTAATTCTCCATCTCCTTCTTCATCATCTTCCCATAGCATGATAGAGTTCCTACATCTGCAATCCACTCATGGCAAGATGACATCAATTCAATAAACCCCTAGCCTAAGATGCTACATGATGATTCACTTACTAAGCTAAAACCGGGTGGTAGGCCAAGGGAGAGGCTTTGTGACTACCAATTTCACAACTCAGGCAGTTAAGGGTCAGGATTGACCTTGAGATTTCACAATGCACAGTTTAGGCCGGAATGAGGAAGAATATTGTGCAGTTTGGAAACTCAATGAGGTAGGTTGAGGGGCTAGGAATTGGTTGCGTAATTCTGGAAGACAAAGGAGACTGGGTGAATGCACAATTGTGTAGTTTAGGATCTTAAGGTTGACGCCTAAGCCTTGATACTACGCTATGCATATTTCTGACTGGGAAGGAGAGAGAAATTTCTCAATTTTTGGAGTTAGTGAGCCAGGCTGAGGGGTATTGAATTGTTCCAGCCAACTATGTAGTTATGGGTGGAAAATTAGGCTTGGTGATTGTGCAGTTGCGCAGTTCAAGAGCTCAGCGTTTGAGCCTGAGTTCAGAGATTTCACAATGAGCAGTTGGGGCTAGGCTGGAGGGATGAATTGCATAATTTTGGAGGCCAGGGCTCGGGCTTGAGCACTAACATTACATAGTGCAAAGTCCTGGGAGGTAGGAACTTCACATTACACAGTTTCAAGAGGCAAGGTTTCTAATTGAGGGCTGGGACTACACCATGCATAGCTTAGGAAGGCCAGATGAGGCTATGTTGCTAGGAATTTTCCTAAATTTGGCTATGTGGGATCAGGGAAATTTATGTGAACAGTGGTAGGACTTGACTATGATCACACACTTATACACTTGAAGACAGAACATAAATCCTCTGGAACACATGACAACATAGTTCTCTTAGTGCGACAACCTTTGCAATAGGTTACGACAAGTGCAACACTAAAGATACTCTTTGTGACAGCATTGATGACACTTGTGCGACAATGCATGAAAATTTGGAAATGAGTGTGAAATATTTCCCCTTGAAACAAACCAAAACTCCACTTTACATGATAAGTGACATTTCCCACACCAAAATACAACACTTGCTCTATGAAAATAAAAGGGTGAACGACACTTGCGATATGCGAATGATGGTGAAAAATACACATGCTAGGGTGAAGATAACATGAAAATGACAATAATTAAAAGGCAATTAAGTGAAACCAATAGTCGTAAACATGAAAAAAACACTTACGCCGGTGAAAGTGTGCAAATGTGACAGTTGGAGAAACTCACCAAAATAGAAGTACGATCGCAAACAAAGTGTGGGACTATTGATGTTAGTGTGCACTGACTATCGACATGAATTGGACATTGCACAAGAAATATCTTGATGGATGACGTTATGTGTGTTCAAGCTTGTGTAGAATAATGCACTCATGGACTTGTTACAGACTGAGCATGTGCGAGAAAATGACTTCGACACTTCTAATCCAAGGAGGGAGCTCAAAAAGCATCAAATGGCCAAGACGTGACTATAGAATGACCGATCGAAAGATCCACAGTAGGCTCCAACATTTGAGTGTACGCAAAATTTTGGAGGGTGTTTGTTGCAGCAACAACAATAAGATAAGTCACTTAATCACACTTCTCATATTTGAATATTATGTATAAGTTTTCATACTGATTGCATGCTTATGCTGATATTAAGGAATACGATTCTTATATGTTATGGACATTGGTTTCTTGTAAGTATGGTTAAGGAATGGTTGAGTTTTTTAAATGTTGTGCTTCTTTCATTAATTTGACAAGCATGAGAAATTGAATACTTTTTCTTTAATTTCTTTATGTATGTGAGTTGATATGTTAAAAGATATACATCATTATGTTATGGGTGGGAGTTGTTTAATTTCCCTATAAATTTCTCTTGAATGTACATTCACATAGTGTAACTCCTTATATGTTTTATATTCCAAGTTTCGTCACCAAAACTTTTGTGAATTCTTCATTGAGTTGGTTTTTTGTCACAACATAATAGTAATGAATTGCATGGCCTCAATGCACTAGAATTGTGATAAAATCATGAGGTTTGTGTATTCCCTCAGGTAGGAGAGGCAAAACGTTTTGAATCTATGTAAACTAAGAAAGAAATTCAGAAATATTTCTAAGGGAAAAGCTTGCAAAATAGGATTGAAGTCACCCTATGGGACCCACTAGGTCATGAATCAGATCAGTCAACTAGGTCAGGGTCAACTAGTAGAGGCCAAGGTAAAGTGGTCTTGAATGGTGGTCATACTGACCTCTAGGTCGAGGGTTGGACTGTGTCACCTAGTTCAATATGCCATGATTCCAAACAAGATGACATCCAAATCTCTTAGAGTGTGCGCTTTTCCATGTGGGTTTTTCCATGTTGGAGGGGCTATTGTATCAGGCGCCACGTGGGGCTCTATACAACTTCCACGTTGGATCTAGTGAGGAAGTGAATGACCTATCTTATAATGGCCATATCCTTTGACCCATAAGTCGAACTAAGATGAAATTTATGTCGTTAGAAAGGTCTCAATGAGATGAAAAAAGTGACGTTATTTATTTTAAGTTCCTAGGATGTTGAAAAGGGTTGAAAAATTTAGACCCCATTTCCATAATCATACCATGGATTTTTGGTTAGCATAGTGACTGTCTCCTTCTAACCTGTCTTGAGGGCTAGGATTAAGAGGGGGTGTGTTACAGAGTAATATTAGATCATCCAAGTTCAAAACTTGGCTCGTATGGGCTCTATCATGAAAAAAACGTAAAGGCTAAGGTTTCTTCCAAGCCTTGGGAATCAATTGGTACTGTGTTACAAAGTTAACAGATTAGAAGGATTTTATATTACATTTTAGAAAATGGATAAAGAAAATGTTTAGGTGCTAAAATCTAGTCTATGATTGATTGATTGTAGGTATGTTGATATGCTTAACTTGTGATTTAATTATGTAGAAGGACATTAATGTGTGACTTGATCTTATTGTGATGATCTACCATGGTTTTATTGATATTTATGGTCTAAACTAATATGATTGGTTTCGTCCAACCACATATTAGAAAGCTCTCGAGAGGAATCAAGGTGATAACCTTCACTATGTATATTGAATTATATTAAGTCTAACAAGGGTGTGTGTGCATGAAAACATATGAAGATCAAATAGAATAATATAGGATGGTAGAACATAAGTCCTGAAGACCAAGAAAGGAAAAACAAGATGGTAGAATATAGTTATGACCAAACATGACCTGTGAAAGAAGAAAGAATAGTTGACCAAGGGGGGGGGAGGGTTAGGCTCTCCTGACTTAATGAATACCTTGAGGAGCCTAAGGGCCGAGATTAGAAGTTGTAAGGATGGTAATGAAAGGTTGGTAAGGGCTTAGGAAAGGCAAGCTGAGGTAAATGCAATCATACTGTAAAGCCTTTCTGACTTACAAAGACAGAGGCCACATGAGATAGGGGCTAGCCATAGATATAGACAAGGCTCTTCAAAACCAGAAGAGAGAACAAATAGGGTAGATGGTAGCAGGTACAAAAAGAGGCATAGATGGAAAAGTCAAGACAACATGAGAGAGAATACACCATTGACTACCCCAGAGAGAAGGTCTAGCACTTATGGGCATCTCTTTGGTAGACATTCTAGATATACTACCAAGAGGCATCATCATCACTATCAGAGAAGGAGGGAAAGGGACCATATGCCAAAGGACTTTAAGAACACCAAACCTCTGAAATTTGATGGAGAGATGAAGAAACTTGAAGATGCAAAATCTTGGTTACTTCAAATGAAGAAATTATTTAGAATCCATAACTATTCTAAGAACATGACAACAAAGGTAGCCACCTATAGTTTGAAAGGAATAGCAGACATATGGTGGGAGGATTTGAAGAATGTCAATGACATAACTAAATAAGGGTTTAATTGGAATGAATTTCAAACTTTCTTCATAAATAAATATTTATCAGACATTTACTACAATAGGAAAGCAAAAAAATTTCATGAGCTCAAAATGGGACAAATGACAAATGAAGAATACACCACCAAGTTCCTGGAATTGTTGAGATATGTGCCATATCTCAAAGATGAGAAGGAAAAAATTCAAAGGCTCATTAGCGGGTTGCCCCTATCATTCAGGGATTGAATTGAAATTCATGAACCTCAAACATTAGATGATGTCATTAAAAAGATAAAACACCACTATGCACAATCCAAATGCATGCCAGAGTTCAAAGGTGATTGGAAATTCAAAAGTAGTGCCAAGTTTAAAGAAAAGGGGAAAAAAGTGACTTATGAATCACATACATCACTTGATACTCAAGAGAGTCATAGAAGGCTTAACACTGATGGAAAAAATCATTTTACTCATGAAGGATTCAAGAGTTATGGGAAAGGTCCCTATAGGTGTTGGACATGTGGAGAAAATCATTTGCGACAAGAATTCTCATAGCACAAGCACACTAGTACAAGATTGTACAATTCACAAAAAGTAGAGACAATCAATTATATAGCTCAAAGTGTACCTATAATTTATGCAACAATGGATAATAACCAAGATGATAATTAATCCATGATTATAGAGATGTAAGGCATGGTCCACGACTAAAGCATTTCAATTTTGATTGATCCTGGTTCAAATTTTAGTTACATCAGTTCCACTATTGTTGAGAAATGCACATTAAAGAAGGAAGCACATGATGAATCTTGACTAGTTCAACTAGCCATGGGGACAAAAAGAAGATTTTAGCAATGGGTGAATGATTGCCCCATTAAATTAAAAGGGGTTCCAACAGTGACAAACCTCAATGTGTTGCCGCTGGAAGCATATAGCATATTATTGGGAATGGATTGGTTATATGCACATCAAACCAAGGTTGATTGCTTTGCAAATACCATTTAATGCTTGGATGAAGTTGGGAATCTTAGAGTATTATTGGGAAGCTGAAACCCACCTCTATGAGATTAATTTTAGTTATGCGAGCTAAGAGAAGCCCCAAAAAATGATGCCTTCTATTTGTTGTACAAATATCTAAAAATGATGAAGCTGATTATAATACTGAGGATAAAGAAAACGATTTCCTGACGGAATACCCTGTTATACAATAGTTTTTCATATGTATTCCCTGAGGAAGTCCCTAGTCTACCTCTTGATAAAGAAGTGGATTCCTTTATAGAATTGATACCAGCAGAAACTCCAACATCCAAGGAACCATATTGAATGAGCAATCCATAATTAGTTGAGTTGAAGATTCAACCCAAGGAGATGTTGAATAAGGGTTACATACAACCTAGTGTGTCTCCATGGGGAGCACCAATTCTGTTTGTAAAGAAGAAGGATGACACACTCATATTGTGCATTTATTATCGACAATTGAATAAAGTGACTGCCAATAACATGTATTCATTGCCACGGATTGATGATCTATTTGACCAGATGAGAGGAGAAATAGACTCCTCCAAGATTGATTTGAGGTCAGGTTATCACCAGGTGCATATAAAGGATGAATACATTCATAAAGAAACCTTTAAAACAAGGTATGGGAATTATGTATTTGTGATAATGCACCTACAACCTTTATCTGCCTTATGAAAAATGTATTGCACCCTTATTTGGATAAGTTTGTCATAGTATTCATGGATGAAATTTTGGTTTATTCAAATACCATGGAGGAATTCAAAGAGCATTTGGAAGAAATATTGCAATTTATAAGAGAGCATAATCTTTATGAATATATTAGTAAATGCAATTTCTTCCAAACAAAGAGTCATTACTTAGGACACATTGTCTCAGGGGAGGGAGTAGCAGTTGACACAGAGAAGGTTAAGGCTATCATGTAATGGCCAACACCTAAGAATGTGGTTGAAGTTATATTATTCATGTGACTAGCAGGCTCCTATAGGATATTTATTAAGAATTTATCCAATATTGGTTTTCCAATTACTATTCTGCGAAAGAAAGGGAAGAAATTTAAATGGACAGTTGATTGAGATGCAAGCTTTGATCATTTGAAGTAGTTGTTGACCAATGCATTAGTATTAAGGACAAAAACTCTTGAAAAGGATTTCATTGTGTGCACAAATTCCTGAAAGGAGGGACTGGTTGGAGTCTTGATACAAGAAGGTTAGGTGGTGTGCTATGAATCTAGAAAGTTAAATGAGCATGAACAAAATTATGTAACTCATGACTTGGAGTTAGCTGCTATAATTCATGTGCTAAATATGTGGATACACTACCTTCTTGGTATAATTTACCCTGATGACTGATCATGGAGGGCTGAAGTATTTATTTGAACAACCCAAGTTAAATGCAAGGCAAGTTAGATGGTTGACCATGCTCAACGAATTTGATTTAGAAATAAAGTATATAAAATGAAAGAAAAACATAGTGGTTGATCCACTCAACAGGAGGGTACAGTTAAAACGTCTATTATCCATAATTTCCTATGGAATTTATCTTGAGGAAAATATCAGAGACACTAGGTGGCAAGACGAAAAGTACCAACAATTACAAGAAAAGTTACAACAAAGATTTCAATCCAATGAATATAAGGACTATTACCTTATAGATACAAGATTGATTGAGTTTAAAGGGATAATTTATATACCTAATAAAAGTGACTTGAAGAACCTATTATTAAAGGAATTTCATGCCAAGTCATATTCTGGCCATCCAAGTTGCCAAAAGACTTACAACTATTGAGAAATATTATTTTTGGACTAAATTAAGAAGGGAGGTGTCATATTTAATCTCCAAGTTCATAGAACATCCGTAAGTAAAAGTTGAGTGCAAGAACCCAACTGGTTTGTTACAACCTGTTGTAGCGGCTATGACCACCCTCTAAATTTTTTTCTATGCTTCGATTTTGGAGCCTCCTTCTTATCTACAATAATTCATCTCACACTAACCCAAGTATGCATGCTTCGATTGAGACTTATCTTTTCATTTTTTCTTATGTCTGTTCACTTAGTTGATTCTCCTAAGTCACAAGCTCATCTCCCAACTTTCTCTCACAACAATTCTGGGCTTGCCTCACAAAACTCTACAATCCTTGAGGGCAAGCAGCCTTGATGATGGGAATTGCATAGTCCTGACTACCAGTGAGCCTTGAGCTTAGAAAATGCATAGAAAGGGGAGGCCATCCAAAAATGAGACAAGAAATTGTGCAGCCCTTACAAAGCATAGAAACTATGCAGTGCACTAAGACAGAAAGTTGCTTAGATCCTGATAACTATGTAGTCTTTCCGGGTAGTGTAAATGGAAAGTTTCCTTGGCAAAAACAAAAGAAAAATAAGCAAAAAACATCCCTAAAATATAGGGATCTATTTTTAGTATCCTGAAGGAGGCACTTGATTTATTTATAGAAACTTTTTCCAAGTGTCGCTTTTGCCTTCATTTTATGCATGCATGTCATAAAGCCTAATTTGTCCAAATGTATTTAATCGACGCTTCTAGAGCTCATTTTCACATTTGATATTGAAAATCTAGCATTACTAAGGAGATCAAGGAACCTTTAGTGTGATTGTCATCATTTTTCTTGGTGAGTTTTGCTTTTATCATCTTTTGCCATTTTTTTTATCACTTTTTTTTCTTTGGCCTGTGTGAGTGATGTTTCACTTGTTTCTCTTCATGGTTGCTAGCAATTTTACTTGTTTTAACTTGTAGAAGTGTTGTTTTTAGTTTTAGATCGCCTTCCCTAAGTATCGCATTAGTTTTCTTGTTTATGCACACATGGTCGTCGTTGTAGTGGCTCTCCTCACTTACTTCATTTTCCTTATGTCTGATTAATTGTTGCACTTGATTCACATGAGTTTACTTTCACTTAGTTAGGTCTGCACTCAGATTAGCACTATCTCTCAAATATGCTCGTTTTCCATTCTTCCCTTGGGAAAAACTGGGTTTCCCTTGGCCCATTTTCACTTTTCCCAACTGGAACTGTGCAATCCTGAGGCTCAAACCATAAGCTTGGCCTATGGAATTACGCAACGAGTAGTTCAAACTGGATCCAACTAAGCATTGCGTAGTTCCATGAGCCAACTTGACATCTTGGCCACTGATACTGTGGAATGCATAGTCTCTCCTAGGCCTCTTCCCAAGATGAACTATGCATTGTGCAGTTTCAACCATCAAGCTTCCATCCTGGCTGCTGGGACTCCGTAGTGCATAATTCCCATAGGAAGCCAGTCCGTCTTTCCAAAGAAAATTTCAAAATCCTCCCCATCTGATGCTCAATTTGCTGCTTGAACTTGCCTTGTAAGTTTATCTTCTTCAGACCACCATTTGCTTTCCATGAGTGTTGTTTATCTCCCATAGGTACAATAATTTTTTAGTAGCTCTCCAAAAGTCATTGTTACCATGGAATCTAAGGGAGTTGCATCAAAGGAAACCACTGAGAGTAGTACTAGGGAAGCAGTTGAGAAAACATCTGTTGATTTTCCAATATATGTAGATACTCAACTGTTTATAGAGAAAGGATCATTATTGGCATGGAAACAGATTAAAGATGATTTTGTAAAGGAATTTGAGGTAGAATTAGAGGACCGACAAGTTTATCTCAACATCTGGTAATCATGGCTATAAAAGGTTTAATGCAGGGATCCCACCTTCCCGTGTGCAGATATCATTAGCTAGATTATCTCACACATCGATGAGAAGGTTGTGACATTAAGCAGTGCCAGATGGAAAAAGCTTGCCACCTTCCGAGCATATTATTTTAAATAAATGTATCACTTTCCCGAGGCACTAAAGCACATGGACTCACTCTTCTATGCCACCCAAAACTATGTGAACACAAGAGATATTGTCAAATGCTGGGTGAAATAGCCATCAAAATTTCCATAGACACCCACCCATGTTTATAAGGCAAAGTACCTCAAGAAGGATTACCAACCCTTGGTTATCTTTACTTGCAGAATCCATGGTCAAGAGAGTACTGAAACATTTCCTGAAGGGTGGGAAGTCTTATTAGACCAGTTGGTGAATGGTGGGAGGTCATTCAACTAGTCAGATCTATTGGCTCAAAAATTGAAGGCCCATGTAGGATAGGCTCACAATCTGCCCAAGGGTGAACAAGTAAGGCTCTATAATTTTGCATACTTACTGGATGCAATTTGTGTGCAACAACATTTCTTTGACATGTACTGGACATGGACACTAAGAGAACCTGCCATGCACATTTATTGAAAGCTGATTTCGAAATGAAATTAATGAAGCATAATGGCATGAATACCTGACCACTTCATCATCCCACCGTACACACTTATCTTTGAAGAAGATCCACCTTGCATGTCATGATAAGAAATGGAGGTGATAGTAGACATAGTAGATTGGTATGCCTCACCTGGTGGCAACTTCATTAGAGTGTTTGGCGGGGAGAATTCTCCACATTTATTACCAAGTTATACCACTGACAAGAAGATCATGCAAGAAGTATCATACCATCTCGCTACATGGTTTTCAACAATGTTGCATAGGAAGAAGAAATTTCCATGGCCCACTCTTCCTTTGCAGATTGGATTATATGAGATAAAGAACTTGAAAGTCATAGATGTCGAGGCTAAGGAGATAGTGAAATTTGAATTAGGCACTAAGGAATTTAATCTGTATGATCCTTGCAGTATTTATAAGGACCACTATATGAGAGTTTAATTTCTGTGAATCGACAAGACATTTCATCGGCTAGAGGAGGATCCTTGGAGGTGCTGCTATAATGCCTCCAGACTCCATGAGCTGACCAGTTTAGCAAGGCCTTCACAGGCTTCTCCATAGACATCAACAACAAAAACAAAAGGCAACAATCCCACATAGGACAAGGGAAAGAGGAAGATTGCTGACAGTCTAGAGGGAGAACAAAGCTGCAAAATGAAAGAATATCCTCTTCTCATGAAGGAAGCTTTGGCAGCAGAAGAAAAGAGGAAGAAAAAGATGCAGAGTGAAAAAAGAGAGAAAAGAATAGGTTGTAGGAAGCACAACTAAATATGCAAGAGACAGAGAAGAGGCTAAAGGAAGAACACGAGTTGAGGAAGAGGAATGAGAGGAGAAGCAAAATCAGGAAGAGGAACAAAGGCAAGGCACAATGAAAGATGAAACAACATCGATACAGGTTGAATAAAAGGGAAAACCATTAGCCGAGGAGGAAGGTGAACAAATGCAGGACCTAGAGATTTCTCAGTAGATTGAGTAATTAATCGAAGTGATAGAAATGGAGATGGAATATGAGCCACAACATGAATATGTTGACCTAATGTCAAGAGCACCATAGGCCATGCCTCATTATTTACCACCTCCAGTAGCAGAGCGAACCTCGAGCGAGAAAGGAGATGTTGTTCTTCTTGATGATGATCTGGTAATGGATGTGTACAATCTATCATTTGACGAGTTCTAAAATAATATTCTACAAGCATGGATAAAACACTTTCCAGACGATCATGCATCAACTACATTCATTAGAGAAAGGGTGATAGTGTTGGACACTGGGAAGCATCCAAATGCCATTGCCGAAGCCAAATTGACCTATGCAGGAGAAACAAGATAAAATATTCAATATTTAACAGTCGAGAATCAGAAACTAGCACAAAACCTACAGGCTATCAAGAAAGATGCAAAAAAATTTCGAGCAGTAGCGCATAATACATTTTCGACATTGGAGATGAGAGTAGCGATACTTGTTGAAGTATCAAAACTTGGAGAAACCACGTGGAAGCTCTATGATAGGTTTGTCATTGTACAAAAAGCAGTTGTTCGTTTGCATGGATTACAACAACAGAGAAAAGAGTTTGTTAAAAATCTCAAAAACATACAAGCTACCATTTCCTATGTGCAAGAGTGGACAATGTGGTACAAAGGGGCCCCACTTGACTTGTGAAAAAATGAAGCCCTAGGCACAGCTAGAGAAAGCGAAGGTTCGAATGTTGATTCAAAATAACAAGCAACTTAGAATTTAGGCCTCATATGTATGGTTTTATAGTAGTTTGGATGTTTTGGTGAGAACACACCAGATCCCATCAGTTAGTTCCCTCACCAAAGCTAAACCCAAGAACCAAGTCCGATAGGAGGTTGAAGAGTACTTAGAGCAGCTGGGACAAAATACCACCAAGGAAGACTTGGAGCTGAATGCATAGAACATGCAAAATTTCATCGGTGGTCTTATCAAAGTCAGAAAAATACTGCTCATGCTTCAGAACAAGTTAGACACAAGTTCTAAGACAGTTTACCTGGATGCCATGGAGGCTAGAGTTTGCTTCCAGCAATACACTGTTACGTATTTTGGGGACACCATCACACAATACCAAGCTTGACACCAATATGAGGTTGAGGAGGTTTCTGAGATAGACTTCTCCCAAAATCCAACATCTTAGTGTTGTGTCTTGTTATGCTATCAAGTTGTCTCTACCCTTTTTTGTCTTATATGGGTACAAGTGTAAATTGTAATATTATTTGTAATTATGTTGAAAGTGAAATTCCAAGTGTCAATATTGGAATATCAAAAGTCATCATGTAATGTAATGTGTTATTTTGTAAAGAAGTTGAAGAGCCATGAGGGCAGTCCAAAGGTCACAAAGGGGAGTTGAAAAGTCAGCCCCTATTGTTATAAATAGAACCTCATAACTCATGTAACAAGATTTTGGGAGCCAATATTTTGGCTAGGCTTAGGCTTAGAAAGAGATTAAGAGTATTGTGAAGAGCCTTGGCTTATCCATAGCATAGAGCGAGTATAATTCTTTGGAGGAGAAAGTGTTCTTGACTGTAATGTTCCACTATTGGGGCTAATGGTTGTCAATGATGTATGTATGAATGGAACTTTCACTTATAATAATGAAATCATATCCATCACACTTTCATGCATATATTGTTAATATAGTAGGACTATTCTTGTTGTATTGGAAATGTATGCTATTTAACTTACATGTATGCTTATAAATAATTCCATTTTTATTTGTATGAGTCTTCTTGAATGCGTGTTGTTGTATTAACTCATAACTTTAACTTGTGGACTATTGCGCATCTTAGCTTGTGATGTCATTTTTCTTGTGTGTTCCTTTCAAGCTACGTACTATTATAGGCTTCCAAGAGGTGCACTTCCTTTCCCATTCATGTGTTGGAACATTCATGCATCACACTTGATCCTCCGCAAGGTCACACACTTGCTCCCACCCAAAGTTATCATACTTCCCTATGTGTGTTTCTGCAATCAAGGCATGACATTACCACTCCAAATTGTGTGAGGTCTAGCTGGGACTTCATATCAGGGAGATCCCTTGAATGTTGGTGGGTTTAGAACCATCAAAATTTATGGCACTAGAAGGAGGGCCGAATGACAAGCTAATCCCTTGAAGTTTGTTTTGTATTTTTGCACACATTTAATGACTTCTCATCAAATCATAACCCTGACATGTTTTTCTAGACACGAAAACCTGAAAGTGGCAGCGATGATTATTGATGACTTGTCCAATTTGAAATTAATGGCGAGGGTGAAACAACCTTATTGTACCATACCACACAGTTTCTTGATTTTTTCCCAAACAACAACATCCACTATGAGGATGTTTGTTGTAGGTTTCTCATTCTCACATTCAAAGAGCATGTGCGAGAATGGTATAACACATTTCTTAATGTCTCCATTCACTCTTTCGAACAACTTTTCATAGAGTCATGTCGTGCTTTCGATCTTTATGATCTTAAAGCTCTTAATAAGAAAAATTTAAAATTCTGAAAAGCACCTCACGAATCTATTCAGGATTTTCAAGATCATTTTATCCATTACTGCTTTGAATTTCCTGAAGATTAAATTGATTGGTCATTCTTGGTAGACAAATTTCTATATCTTGTTCACATTTCAGAAAATCCACATGAGTTAGAATATTTTGAACCTCTCCCAACATACCTCGGTGTTAGAGCTTATGAATCTGGGATGAAAAAGGTTTTTGTTCCAAGTTACCCTTCATCCCCTTCTCATCAAATAGCTCTAGTTTCGTAGGTTGAGGTAGGAGAAGTTGGAAATTAATTTGTTGACCTTTCTCCTCGCACCCCACTTACTTAGAATTTCAGCGCAGAGTTAGACTGTGACTCCTATGGTTGTGATGAAGTGATATCTCCTCATCCTCTATCCTTTGGTCCCTCTAATCCTCCAGATTTTGATGTGTTGCACTCACCTGTTTCAAATTTCTCTTGTGATGTTCATGAGTATCGAGTTTTGGATGGAGTTGGTGTTGAACAACCAACCTGCGGTATCATTTTTGATGAGTATGTGTGGGAATTTGAACAAGAATTTGTATTGAAGGATGACCTCCTTCTGTTCGCACCTCTTCCACATTATCTTGAAATTTTCCATGACTCTGTCATTCCTATTCAATCTTGTGAAAATTTAGTTTCTTATGTTACTAATTTCAATCATTCTCAAAAATCGTGGAATGAAAATTTTTCATTTGAATGTGGAATGGGCAAATATCTTCTATCTGATCCTCCCAATCTCTCATCTTATCTTTCTAGAAAAATATAAGGTGAAATTTCTCATTCTCCATTATCCCCTCTTTACAATATTTCAGATCATGATAATGCCTTTGTTTGTAATATTCAACTTTTTTATCATGGTTGTCGCGATATTTTCATTAATTCATTTGATCATGATTCTAATTCTTATACCGTTGATATTTTTAAGCCACTGATCTTCGATGATCCATATTCTGATGAATTGGAACTTCCCCAAGCTATCAAGGCACTTCATCCTGAGCTGATGGTTATGTTAGGTTCTCTTAGTCTTGAGGTCAGTTCCACTTTCGATTAGAAATATGTTGAATCTTTCTAGGTTCCTCATCACTCTTTTGTACAAGTTGAAAATCAATTTATCTTAAAAATTTTGCATCCTCCATATGTATCACACTCCTATTTCTTAGTCATTGGAGGAGTTGCACATAACAATCACTGTTGCAAAACGTAAATTTTCTTCTTTCTTCACATTTTCTTGTTTTTCAAGTTCAAAAGTTTGTGCTCGTGTGTCTTCAACTCACAACGTGTTTGAACACCATGGTACATTCATAGAATGCCTTTCATGTGCTTCCCATTTTTAATTTTTTGTGGGTGCATTCAAGCTTCGAACATTCTCGTTTGCATTTTCTTATCTTTCTTGTTTATTGGTTTGCTTATATATCTTTTTTGACATGCATGCCCTCACCTACATAGGTTAGCCAATGTGCCGATGGATGCATTGGAAGTATCACTTTATGTAAGTTGGCCTATGCTCTATTTAGGTTAGGCCTCTGCTTTGTTTAGGTAAGGAGTAGGAGTAGTTGTTTGCTTTTCTTGTTTGTTTCCTTTATTTGCTTTCATTCCCCTTTACCCCGCTTCCTTTCTTCAGTTTGTTTTCTTTTCAGCTGTAGGTTAGTTTCTGCATGAAACTGTGTTTGGCTTCTAGGAAAGCTAGGTGAAGTCTAAGAGGGAGTTGTACTACTACCAATACTTGGTTATCTGTCTATTCCCTCTCTTTATGTGAATCTTGAATTTATTTTAGTCGATGATACCCTAATGGAGAATATGTCCCTTTTAGAGAACATTATGGTGAAATCACGATGCTTGAAATTTTAACCAGTACCACCTACTATAATCAATCTTCTATTTTCGGTTAACCCTTGTCAACTAAGTCACGCAGAGTAAGGAGAGGGGAAAAACCTTAACAAGTATGTCAAAGGTATATATAAATATCCTTCTCTGAAGGGACAACCTCTTCTACTCTCAATAATTCGAGATCCCTCTTCCACCCCATCAAATAAACAAGTGCCTATGCACAGTTATTTGAACAAATAAAAATGGAACAAGGTGAAACAAGTAAATTTGTGAGGGTACTGTCCAGGCTCACTAGCAGTGAAGAAATGCTTGTGTTTCTGAAGTGACTCCACTGGGGTACTGTCTAGGCCTGCTGCTAGCGGAGAAACACTAGAGATGAAACTAAAACTCTAAAAATCTATTTTACTTTCGCATCTATATACTCCTAATCCCCAATCAAAACAAATCAGTTTGACTTGGCTTCATATGTGTGCTACCAATGAAGAGAATGGTAGGGACTAGATATTTAACTCAAGTTAAGTGAAGGAGCTATGATGATCTTAGAATTGAACAATACTTCTTGAAGAGTTAGACATGCTTTGGATGAGACAAGGTCCATACAGAGAGCTACAGTTCTACTAGTGTGTTGCCAATGTTGTAGCAGCTACAACCACCCTCAAAAATTTTGCCTAAGCTTTGATTTTGGAGCCTTCCTTCTTATCTATAACATCTCATTTCACACTAATCCGGGTATGCATGATTTGATTGAGACTTATATTTTCATTTTTTCTTGTTTTTTTCACTTAGTTGATTCTTCTAAGTCACAAACTGATATCCCATCTTGGTCTCACAATAGTTCTAGGCTTGCCTCTAGAAATCATGCAGTCCTTGAGGGCAAGCAACCTTGATCATGGGAATTGTGCAGTCCCGACTGCCAGTGAGCCTTGAGCTCAGAAACTGCGCAACCATGGGAAGCAACCGAACAATGAGCTCAGAAATTGTGCAACCCTCACTAAGCTCAGAAACTGCATAATGCACTGAGCTAGAAAGTTGCCAAGTTCCCCAGAAATGTGCAGTCTTTCCCAACAATGTATATGGCAAGTTTCCCTGGAAAAACATAAGAAAAAAAAACATACCTAAAAAATAGGCATCTATTTTTAGTATCCCAAAGGAAGCACTTGCACTATTTTTAGAAACCTCTGCTAAGTGTCACTTTTTCCTTGATTTTAGGCATGCGAACCATAAACTCTAATTTGTCAAAATCTATTTAATCGATGCTTTTAGAGCTCATTTTATCATTCGATCTCAGAGCTCTAGCATTCTTGAGGATATCAAGGAGCCCTCAGTGTGATCGTCGTCGCTTTTCAGGGTGAGTTTTTCTTTATTCGTCTTCTGCCGCTTTTTTCTGTCGCTTTTTGTTGTTTGGCTTGTGTGAGTGTTTTTTCACTTGATTCTCTTCATGTTTGCTCATATTTGATCTTTTTTTAACTTGTAGAAGTGTTTTTTTAAGTTTTAGATTTCCTTCCCGAAGTGTCACATTAGTTTCCCTATTTTTACACCCATGGTCGTCGTTGTGGCGACTCTCCTCATTTACTTCATTTCCCTTCCATTTGAAAAATTTATGCACTTCATTCACATGCATTTACTTTCACTTGGTCAGATTTTCACCCATCTTCGCACCATCTCTCAGATCTTCTCATTTTACATTCTTCCCTTGGGCAAATCTAGATTTCCCTTGGCCGGTTTTCACTGCTTCATTTCCCTTCCGTTTGATTAATTTATACACTTGATTCACATGCATTTACTTTCACTTGGTCAAATATGCACCCATATTTGTACCATCTCTCATATCTTGTCATTTTACATTCTTCCCTTGGGAATAATTGGGTTTCCCTTGGCCGTTTTCACTTTGCCCAGTTGGCCTTGTGCAATCCTGAGGCTCATGATTCAAGCTTGGCCTATGGAATTGCGTAGTGCGTAGTCTAAGATTGCTCCAAATATACATTGTGTAGTTCCAAGAGCCAGGATTTCATCTTGGCCACTGAGACTGCACAATGCATAGTCTCTCCCAGGCATCTTCCCAAGCTAAACTACACATTGTGCAGTTTCAACCATCAAGATTCCATCCTAGCTTATAGGACTTGTTACACAAAAATATCGTCACCTTGATTATTTGCAGTCGGTATGGGTCTATCACCACCTATGCCAGCTTCCTAAGCAAGTCTCAAACCTCAGCTCATCAAAACAAGCTTTAGAAATGACAGAAAGACACCAAAAAGCAATGTAACTCTAGTTCTGCACTTTCTCTCACTTTTGCCTGCGGGCCTGCACCTTTTGTTCAGAATATCTGCATATTTATATGCTCTGTATGTAAAGAGGAGGGTGTGTACCCCTGTGAAAGTCAAAAGGCGCAATTTTTATCTTAAAAAACTCATCTTGGGTTAATTCTAGAGTTTTCTAGAGTTTTAAGAGGAGCTATCCCTTTGAAGGAGGAATCTATCCCTTTGAAGGAGGACCTGGTAACTGATCTCCATTGCACTATAAATTGAGGCATTGGGTCAGTGGCTTGAGAGGTTAGAAGCTGAACTTTTGAGGGTAAATGCTAGTAAAATCAAGACTTCATATTTGAGCTTAAGAGGAGAGATCACATACCTTTTTGGCTTCATTGGGGAGTGAGTGAAGCTTGTCAAAGTAGAGGAGACTTCTTTTTGGACCCTAGGAGGATCTTGTACAGCGTCAAGGCAAAGGTTGTAAGGTTCTTCTCCTTTTGAATTAATACAATCAAGCTCATTTTTCTCAACAAGTATCTCATGTTATTTGTTTCATGGAGTCCTTGACTTTCATGTTGAATATGTTTTATAATACTGGTTATTCAGGTGCTATTTAATCGTTTGCCTTGTTTGTGCTTGCAGGTTTGTGACGAAGGAACCTACTTGGATCAAAGGAGCGAAGGCATATCCAAACTTGCGTTGGACATGAGGTAGGCCTTAAACACATTTGTTTGCCATTATTTATAAAGCACATTTAGAGAAAGATAGTGTCTGGTTGGTTTGTTTGTCATTAGGTCTTCATTAGATTCTAGGAAGGTCTATCTTGTCCGCAATATCGACTCATTCCGCGTGACACATATCTGACTCCTTCTAATTTAAACCTTCGACTACCCAATCGCCGATGGGGTTTGTCGGCGATATCGCCACATAGCTCATCGGAGTATTGTTGGATTTGTTATCACCGTCCCTTGGCACCTATGAAATGCGATTTTGATTTCAATCATAATTGTTGATCTTTGAAGATCCAATGGCTATTGAGTATCAATTTTTAACTTCTCCGCTCATCCCTTTTACTTGGAATGTTACGTTGTTTTCTTCAATTTCTCCGTGATTTGGCTTCTTTAAAGGTTTCGGCCTTCTGCTCATTTGCAGATTGCTCTTCCTTCTGAGCTTAAACTCCTCACACTCCTTTGATCTCTATCCTTCTTACAGAGCTCTAATGGATTCAATGATCCATTTCAATTCTTCTAAATCGTGCTCCTCTTTCTCTGCTTGTTCTTCAGAACTCCGCATTCCACTGCTCAACTTCTCTGAGCTTAACTCTTAAGCGCATCCTCACTATGCCATTCCTCCAGAGTTTCCTCTGTCTCTTCACTTGGATTCAAAATTCATTGTGATTCCTCTGAATCACTCTTCCCCTCTATGTCCTTCAAAATTCTTCCTGCAACTTGTAGAGCCTATGAATTCATAGTAAATCATTCATGAAATACTTCAATATTCTGACACAGTGAGGAAATAACACTGCATCTATTAATGTAAAAAAAAAGATTACATTCGAGACTCCTCAACCTCACTCAAACACATACACAGGCCAGATTCTCAACATTAGTGGCCTCCTCTCTTTTGCCCATAGGCTTACATATATTTATATGGAAACATTGGATCAGATCATTGAAGGGTCCGATCAATCCTCTAACAAAAGCCTAAATCTCGCTACATGCATGCATATGTGGCAGATAAGTCTCTTGAGACTTTATCCATTCCATCTTTTCCTCTGTTTTAAAACAAAAAAGTCTTCTTATCAGCTTCCCATTTAATGCTTAAAAGCTCTCTCTTATTCCTAGAATCATGGAATTGTTTAAGAGTTGGATTTGACTTCTACCACTCATGTTCTCATTTATTTATTTTGAGAGCATTTACATATTCTCCCATTATCTAATTAAATCACTTAAAAGCCTAAATATTACATTGACTTGAGACTTAGGAAACTATATCCTAAAATGCATGACCCCTTATGTCTACTATTTACAACAATTTTCCTTGGGATGAATGCTCCTGCATCAGACTCGCAAAGTAGAAAATATTCATGATCTCCTGATCATGTGTCTTTTGGTCTTGGTCTTCCTGGATCCCATACTTTGTTCTGTAACTGTCCAGATGCTTTGCTCCTTTGTTGTTGCTGCACTTTTGTTGTCTTTTGCTCCAGTTTCTTCTTCCTGTCAATCAGGTTCAACTTATGATTGATCTTGCTTGCTGCTGTTACTATTTTCCTCCATTTGGACTGCTTCATCATCAACTCCCACATTTCTTCAATTTCTATGTCCAGCATATCTTTTGGCTGGTCCATATTTTGCTTTGTATTTATGTCTCTTTCTTTTTGTTTCAGGTTACTGTTGTTGTCTTCTATGTTGAATCCTATGCTAACTTCTCTTTTACTTGCTTCATTCCTTGGTTTACTTACTTTTTTTTTTGCCTCCCTATCATCCTTACCCTCTTTCATGATTAAATCATGACTGTTCAGCATTCCTTCCAGCAAATTAATTTCTCCATTCCATGGATTGAGTTCTTCCATAGAATTCTCTTCTTTCACCTTTATTTGGTTGTTCACTTGTGCCAAATCTCCTCTAGCATTTGCAACAAAACCTGCATACTCAAAAGACTTGTTAAAATTAAAAATATAAGATTGTTGTGCCTTATTTCCCTTTAGCAACAATTTAGTTTGCTACTCTATTTTCTCCTTCCCCTCTGCTAGCACATCAGTATGTTGATTCAAATTCTTAGCAGAATTCATGAGACTATCCATTATTCTCTCTTTCACACCATCTGTTCTAATGATGTCTTCCTCCTTGGGTTCACAGTAGTGAATTTGTCCTTCTTTAACCTGTTGTTGGTTATCTTCACTTTGAAATTGTTTGATTCCTACTACCTCTTTACCATCTTCAAACAATCTCTACTCAATCTCTCTGATCACATACTCATACTCATTCATGCTTTTTAATGAACCTACAAACAAATTATTACATCTTCCTGTCTCCATGGCTACTTGAGACACATCTCCATCTTCAGAAACTGTAATTGCAACTTCTGTTCTACCGTCAGGTTCTCTCATAAGTTTCTCTAGTAGTTTAATCTCTTCTTCACATTTGGCAAGCACTTCATCACAATTCTCTCTTCTTCTCTCTTCTTCCAGCTTCATCCTTCACATGTTGTGTTACAATATTAAAATATTGTCTTCCTTTGACCCTTGTAATCTCAAGGTCTTTATGTTGTAGCAAACCACTACTTCCCTCATTCAAGAGGTCTTCTCCATTATACTCTTGTCTCCTAGAGTACTCCTCCAGATTTTCGACATCTTCAAAAGACTATCCATCCTCTTCAAAACAATCCTTTGTTAGTGTTCCTTTTCCAAAGGTTAAATCCTTTGCGTAGGGTTCCTCCTTAACATCTTCTAGTAGATGTCCTTCTTCCCTACTATCTGTCTCAATAGTTTCCATGGCTATCTCCATTGTGCCTATCATCATAGTGAATTGATGATCCTTTACTATGTTTTTAGCTAACATAGTCTCTTCCTCAAGTTTTCCTTTAGTCCCTTGATGTTCTAAATCATTCATATGATTCAGAAATTCTTTGATAGTCTCTTCTTCCTTCTCCTCAAGACCTTCACTTGGTTGCTTGATATCTTTCTCCAGTTATATATGAGATCTATCTATCTCATCTTTTTCCAGAATAGAATTTAGATTCTACTAGTCTTCTTCCTTCTCATGACAATATTAGCCAATTGTCCTTCACCTGCAAACATACACAAATTGTCAGATTTAAAATCATCAGACCTTTTGGTCTCACTTATTGTTTTAGTCTTCAAGTCTTCGTCTTCAATCAGCATCTTCTCATGCTGTTTTGAACTATCCCAATAGTCCACGAGATCTTCACTTGATCCCCATTCTTTAGCTTCAGTGTAATCTTCACTTTCTCCCAGAATTTCTCCTTGTTCTGGTTCACAAATGGATTCTTCCATTTCTAACTCAACTTCCTTGAGTTTTTCCATTAGCCACTTTACTTGCTTTTGTTGTAACCTTCTCTACGTCTCATGCCATTCCAATAGCTTCTTCCTTAAGACCCAACCTAGTCTCTGGCTTTCCTCAAGCATTCTCCTTAATGCATTGAGTTGTTATTTTAATTCATCAACCTCTTTGTCAATTTATTCTTGACTCATCCTCTTGCCATTTGTTTTGGCATCCTCTTTCTTATATCCTCTGCTGTGGCTTCTCTCTAAACCTCTGCTATGACTATCATTATTCATCTTCTTCTCTTCTTTATTCATGAGTTCGTTTGCAACAAGCATCTACAATAGCTAGTCCTCCTAGCTGCAATCTTACCTCACTAAGCTCTCCTCACTCAATCTTTTGGTAAGCACAACTCCTCTGTCTGGAACCTTCTATTGAGCAACACCTTTGCTCCTTCTAGGATTCTACAATCTCTCACTCTCTCTTGAGAACACTTCAGTTGTCCTCTTTGTCCAATATCTTGTTGGATTCATCAGGCTCATTGCCACTTATTTTCTTATAGTATTCTCCTTACTCTATCTTCAAGAACTCACCTGGTTCTTCTCTCACAGCTTCTCTTGTTGTCACCTAGGCATTAGTATAAAAACACACATTCTTAATTTAAAACAGAACACATTACCTCACCTTCAAGATCTCGGCATGATCTTGTTTCCTTTAAGTCCTCTTTCCCTCAAGTCCTCTTTCCTTCAGAACTTGCATTAAGCAATCTTTCTTTTTCTTTTCTTTAAGGAATTCTCTGTTCTTGCCTACTCCAAGCCTCTGCTAGAATGCTACAATCTTCCAGAACTTCAAAAGTTCCCCTTATAGATTACAAATCTGCTATGATACAAACTTCTACTCTGATACCACTAATGGTGTAGGGTAACACCCACACATACCCACAATATGCATTTATCAACAATGCATCCACAATTGTCCCAAGTATTTAACTCTACAATGGAGTTAAATCTTCAAACCATAAATGGTCAAGTGGCCCTCTTATACCGTTCCTTTATAACAAAACTTCAATCACCCCACTGAACCTTTACATCAACAATCAAAACCTTTCAGAACCTTCAATCAACTTTTTTTATTCCTATGTAATCCTTACACAAAGGAATTCCATGCAATATGCCTTTTTCCTCCTTTATACGGTTCTACACAGAACCCGAGGCTAAAACCTCATTGCAATCGGCCTTCGCATAGTTCCACGGTCTTACCACTTTTGTGCCATATCACTCCTTTTACCTCTGACATACGACTACACAATCGCTATTGGAAACATTATTATATATTTTTCCCACAGAACCCTTGGAACCATATCAACTATCGTGCATGATAATACACGGGAATACAAAGTAAATTCCCCTCTGAGAAACATACATGGACCTCAAATACTATAGACCCTTGACTATGATTTTCATCGGGTCTAGTCACTACTTACTCCATGCTTCCGCTACGCTGAACTCTGATGGGTCTGAGCTCCGATATTCCGATAATCGCTATCGGATATAGTGCATCCACCTGTACCTGACTCCTTCCACTTTAAACCTCTGAATACCCCATCGTTGATCAGGTTTGTCGGCGATATCGCCACATCGCTCGTCGAAGTATCGCTAGGTTTGTTATTGTCATCCCTTGGCACCTCTCAAATGCGATTTCGATTTCAATCATAGCCATTAATCTTTGAAGATACAACGGCTGTTGAGTATAAATTCTAAATTTCTCTGCTTGTCCCTTTTACTTGGAATGTTACACTGTTTTCTTCAATTTCTCGGTGATTTGGCTTCTTTAAAGGTTTCATCCTTTTGCTCATTCACAACTCGCTCTCCCTTTTGAGCTTAAACTCCTCACACTCTTTTGACTTGTCCTTCTTGCAGAGCTCTATTGGATTCAATGATCCATTTCGATTCTTCTGAATCGTGCTCCTCTTTCTCTTCTTGTTCTTCAGAACTCCACCTTCCACTGCTCAGCTTCTATGAGCTTAACTCTTAAGTGCATCCTCGCTACGCCATTCCTCTAGAGCTTCCTCTGTCTCTTCACTTGGATTCAAAATCCATTGTGATTCCTATGAATCACTCCATCCCTCTGTGTCCTTCAGAATTCTACCTGCAACCTGCAGAGCCTACGAATTCATAGTAAATCATTCATGAAATACTTCAATATTCTGACACAGTTAGGAAATAACTATGCATCTATTAATGTAAAAACAAAGATTACATTCGAGACTCCTCAATCTCGCTCACACACATAGGCTAGATTCTCAACATTAGTGGCCTCCTCTCTTCTGCCCGTAGGCTTACATATATTTGTATGGAAACATTGGATTGGATCATTGAAGGGTCCGATAAATCCTCTAACAAAAGCCTAAAGCTCGCTACATGCATGCATATGTGGTAGATAAGTCTCCTTGAGACTTTATCAATTCCATATTTTCCTCTATTTTAAAACAGAAAAGTCTTCTTATCAACTTCCCATTTAATGCCTAAAAGCTCTCTTTTGTTCCTAGAATCACGGAACTGTTTAAGAGTTGGATTTGACTTCTACCACTCATGTTCTCATTTATTTATTTTGAGAGCATTTACATATTCTCCCATTATCTAATTAAATCACTTAAAATCCTAAATATTACATTGACTTGAGACTTAGGAAACTATTTCATAAAATGCATGGCCCCCTATGTCTACTATTTACAACAATTTTCCTTGGGCTAAATGCTCCTGTATCATATGTAAATCCAAGTGTCGTCTTTCCCCAACTGGTGAATCCACAAGGGAGGTAATTGAATTAGCATGTAGTACTTCCATGTTTCTCTATTGGTTGTAGTACATGTAGCCAACAAGTTGCACAAAATATGGCAGCAACAGTCAGGTAATTGAAAGTTTTCAATGCTTTATCAAATACCTAATTTAATATCATATTCATGGCCTCTAAAGTGGTTGTTGTTAATATTCAAATCTCTCAATGGGATAAACAGTTGTAAGGGTTCGTTTGCATTCTTTGTGAATGTTATATGTGAACTATTGTATTTAACTTCCTTTATTGCACATTTGTATCGTGATACTGGACATAATGTTTCCAATATCTCAAAAAGGTTGATTAGGTTGAAAACCATTTGTTTGTAGGAATTTAGGAAAGGAAGTAGATCATTCTGCAAAACATCAAAATTGCATGTGATTGTAGAATTCGGTAATTTTGATGGAGAGAATTCTCCGTTATCTAGCATTTATGCTAATATGAGAAATCATGGATATCTAAGCCAACTCTCGTTGTATCGTATTTTCTTTTGTTGTATACCGAAATAAAGAAGGTGCTTTCACATTTCTAAATCAGAATTATATCAAAACCAGTCCTCAAAGAAGAAGAGTGACATGGTTTGGCTAGTTTCCTCTAGACATTTGGATGCTTTTGCTAAAATGGTATATATTGATTCCTGAATCTGGGCAGTTGCTGCAACATATGCAAAGAGACAAAGAGGGGATACTCTGTTGCTTGTCAACTCAAATGCCTCATCGGCAAGGATTTCAGAGTAATCAATAATGTTGAGAAAAGATACCTCTTGAAGGATCACTTCTTTAGGAATCATCGTGTGCTCCATGGCCACTGTATTGTAGGAGAGCTTTCATTGTGCTACAAAAACACCCATTTACTTGTTTTAAAGGAAAAGCCTCTATAGTGGGTTCTTCCCTACTTCAAAACTATATGTTTAAAATCGAGTGAGATTTACGTGCATCTTTTTCTACCTATTTGTAGATCACGTACAAGCCATGGGTCCTGTAATCTTGTGGATGAGAATTTTCCAACGGAACACAAAGTCATTCAGTATCATTATCTGTATCGAGCTTGATCAACAGATGGATGGTGTGATTTTCGTCACATATCTCAATTTTGCTCCTATCGTCACAATTTTTTTCCTTTTTCGTGCAATGAAACCTGGTACAAATCATTTAAAAATATCATTTTTTTATCATGAGTGATTGATGCATAGTGTTCCTCTCGTCACAACTCTAAATTGTCACGAGGATATGCTCTGTGTGAATTGTCGTGAGGATTTTAGTCATCTACAAGAAATGGCTCTATGACGAGATTTTTTTTCAATGCTTAATAACGTTTTGGATTCCTGTTTTTCCAAGGTCATGAAGGGCTCTACAATGAAGCTTCTGGCTATTGGGGAATTTGTTAGGTCCCTATACTACTAGTGTAACCCCTTATTATTATTGGTGTAACCCCCTTATTATATTGTTGTGCCCATGTAGTCCCTATATTGTTATTATTGTGCCCGATAGAAGGCCACTATTGTTATTGTTGTGCCCTTATATTATTATTGTTATGTCGACTCTGATTATATTATGATCCCTTAGACTCCTATATATAGAAAGGAGGTCTTGTCGTTTGCATGATCCAAGAATTTTTCATTTGTGTAATGTAAAGGAGGTTTCCCCCTCGAAGACGCTGTTTTTTAAGTCTTTGATCTATATTTTCTATCTTTTGTGAGCTGGTTTCATAACATAATCCATGACCATGAGCAAAAGGTCAAGCCAAAGGCGATTCAGAGTGCTCAACATCTACAAGGTTGTGTCGAACTTAACACTTGACATCAAAAGCGTTTATTACCAAGAATCGTGTGAAAATGTGAGGATGCGTGCATCTACGAACTTCCTTTGGCTTGGTGAGTCAACATTGGAAATAATGACTGCATTCAACACATGCACCTATGAACTTCATTCGGCTTGGGGAGTCGACATTGGAAATAATGATTGCATTCAAGAATGCAATCTAGGCAAAGAATTCAAAAACCCTGGTTCTCAGATGGACGATTCATCCATTTATAAGGTAATGTTATGAACTTCCCAATTCCCCAAATCCTACTTTCGACATTCATTTCCACCTCTCGATATAATTGCTAATTTAAGATCTATCAAAAACTAAAAAAAAAAAAAATTCTCAAATTCTAAATCCTTTTTGAGTATTAAAGAAAAAATTATACCTCATAAAATTTGGTTTTTTCATATCTTTAATAAAGCTCATATTCAACATTCTTTTACATATGTGGATACGATTAGTAATTCATAAATTATCTATAAAATTTATAATTCTATATCATCAACAAATATATAGATAACCATGCCTTATTCACATTTACTCATACACGTAACTTCTCACCATTTCTAAAAAAAAAAAACATATTACCTAAAAACTTTTAAACCTTCTCTTACCTAAAAACTTTTAAACCTTCTCTTAATATCAACCAAAAATATATATATATATATATATATAATATATAAATATATATATATAATAGTATTGTTATTATTACCAAAAGATATATATATATATATAATATATATATATATATATTAGTATTGTTATTATTATCCACTTTTGATAGAATTTAACTTCTTACTATTAACTTTTAATACAATTTAACCTTAACTGATACACCAGCCTTAAAACAACACAACATTTGGACATCTATCAATTGGTCATCTACTATCATTATTTTAAATTCGGCGGACCACTGTACGCAATGTCGACATCTATTTTTGAGTTTCTTAAATGATAATCTACCTTCTTGGATTGGCCCAGCTGGACAGTAAACATTGCTTACCTTGTTTCATCCATTCCTCTTTGTTAACGAAGGCAACTACCTAAGAAAGAGGCCACCGCCATGAGCGCAACTCGATATAATGAGAATCAGGAGCCTTCAGTTTCCTCTGCTTTCATCCGAGTTATATCCCATGAGAAATTCAACAGCTTCCATTAGAAGCCAGCACCCTGTTTCGCTTTTTCAGAGAAGGCAAGTCTATTCCTCAGCTCCAAACATGTCCTTTGTGCTTCAGAGCAGCACTTTGGATGTTTACTACCCAAACGCGCTGTCAAAGTTGGACACCATTTCGCCCAAAATGGAGCAATCCCAGCAGCGGCAGAAGATGAAGAAGAAGGGAAGCCCCAGAAGTACATCTGATCTGGAATTTCAAGAGCTAAAAGGATTTATGGATCTTGGTTTTGACTTCAGCCACGACAAATTGAGCCCGCGACTACTGGATCTTCTCCCTGGATTGAAGCGCTTATTAATCGCTGATAGGATCAACAAGAAAATAGAGTTTCGAGAATCGCCCTTGGAAAATTGTGATTTGCCCAGCCTGAAGGCAACAGGAGTGGACATAAAAGCACATCTGAAGCTCTGGGCGCGTTCTGTAGCTTCATCACTAAAATGCTAGTGCGAAGACTATGCGAAATTTTTGCTCGGTAGAACTGTACAGCAATGTTTCTGCCGCTTTCCTTGTTGAGATTCCCTACCATGGTATTCACTTCCTCCCAACTCTATGACTCTATGATTGCAATTACGATATTATAGTTAGTCCTTGAAGTTCTTTTACCAAGCATTCTTCTAACATCTATGCTAGATGACCCTCTGATTGATGAGATTCGTGTCCATGTAACTTGATTCTATATGAAGTTGATGTTTCAGATTGTTGTCATAATATGTAACTGAAGTATGATAACCTGTAACAGAGGTGCTAGGAAGTAAGTAAGGGATGTAAGATACTATATAAATGTGAGAAAACATCAGATGAGAATGAAAACACTACAGAGTTAAGTCCTTGGAGGGCTTACAGTTTTATGAGATGGGTATATATGTATATATATTTGTATTCATATGCTATGACAATTGAATTAATAGAAGTGTGTTAAAATAGTGTGTTAAAGGACCTCTTGTTGCTCTTCATTTGTAAATCTCTTCAAGTATCTTCTGTATATGATTGCCTGAGGTCTTTCCCACTCTAATTTAGCTTTGCCCTTTTCTCACTTGCTTGTTGTTCCTTCAAAATAGGTTCTCTCAGTGTTTGCAGAAGTATTCCTGTCTGAAGAGTGCTCTGTTGAAGTTTCCAGCGTTTCCCATTCTCTTTATTGTTTTGAATCCAAGGTCTTGCATAATCTTTTGCTACACAGTTGCAATGTGAGAAGCTCTTTCACTGATTTCAACATGGACATTTTAAACCCTAATTTCAAGCTGAATGCAAATTACTTCTAGTCATATGATGTATTTCATTACAAGGGTTTATTGGACATTGTAAAATTCAGGAGGAGAATCCCTTTCTGATGATAAATATTGGGATGCTCAAGAGTATATGCACAAGAGAAGATGGTTATTAAAGACCATCTCCTCTTTCATTTCAGGGCACAGAGTGATACTGATAGACCTTGGCAGCGTCTTCATATTGTTTTTCAACATCTCAATTATGTCAATATTGCTGAATGCGCAAATCAGCCAGGAACTCAGCCTGCCGAAATCTCAAAATTTTGACCATATTGATGAGTGCTTTGAAAAGTTAAGTAGTTGAAGATTCAGCTGACTGAATCAGGGGATCAATATGTTAAATTACACAAAACTTACATCAATCAATCAAGTTTTACCTGATGTTTATAAGGTTTTAACCTCTAATATTTTTCACCGTGCAATAGTTCTCCTGATAATTTAAACTCTATTTTTCCTGTGCCATACTTTTCCTGATAGCTATTGGAAAAAATGCGCTATAAGAATCCTCCAACTTGTTTATTGTCGATCATGCGAAATTATGTATTATAAGAATTCTCAGACTCTTTTATTGACAAACAAGAAAAATTGTGAAATGTAATTAATTTTCACTTCACTGATCATGCACAGGTGACAAAGGGCAAGATTTTTCAGAATTAATAAATTTCCAAATTTGCGAATTCAATCTAATGAAATGAAGCTTTCGAAAGAAATTGCGATTCCCATGGCAAATCTATCATTACTGTAATGCTCTTATTCAAGTGAATGTCTGAGGCAACAAATATAAAGCATTTTATAGGGCATTAAATGAACTGCTGCTGTGTAATGTTTTTATTCAAATGAATGTATGAGGTAACAAATATAAAGTATTGTATAGGGTATTAAATGAATTGTTGCCCTATATGTCTGTAGGGCATTAAATGAATGTTGAACGGCGGTTATGTAATGCTTTTATTCAAATGATTGTCTGAGGCCACCAATATAACCAAGCATGTTATTGGATATTAAATGAATGGAGGTTATATACAGTAACCAATTACTAATTTTAAGCGGATGTCTGATATGTAGAGTAACCCATTGCTAATTTTAAGCGGATGTCTGATATGTCAGTAAACTATTACTTATTTTCAGAGGATGTCTGATATGTACAGTAAAGGTAATACTTCTTCAGTTCCCTTTGTCGCCTCGATTTTCGTAGCTGCTAAGGACATTGCAGAAAAAGGTCAGCTTATAAATTATAAATTTTGTGGGTTTCAGCGCATGAATCAAGATTTTTCTTCCAGTAGTAGTTCTGGTCACATGACTCATGATTTTTCGATATTTTTTTGTTTCCGTCAGATGAAAAATGATTTTCCGATATTTTTTTTAATAGTCTTTGTAAGGTAGAAATGTGAAAAAAAAAAAATAATAATAAGTGAAAATGGTGAAAAATAAATTTTAGATTAAAAATAATAAATGTGATTAAGTGATTAACGTACGGGATATAATAATGTAAAATTATGAAATTATTGATATTCATCTGGTATCACATTTCAAAAATAACCTTACAATAGTTGGAACCAAATATAATGGTTTAAAATGATCAGATTCTTACTATTAATCATATTTCAAAGATAACCTTACAGCAGTTGGGCAAAACAGATTATTGATATCTATCACATGGATTATAATGATTTAAAATGAGTAGATTATTAGTATTTATCATATTTCAGAGATGACCCTTACAGTGGTGGGAACAAAACACATTATTGCTGTATGGGAATATAATGATTTAAAATGATCAGAGTATTAATATTTATCACTTTACAGTAGTTGTAGTTGTAACAAAACAGATTATCAAATGGGTTACCATGATTTAAAATTATCAGATTATTAATATGAAATGTTTTAAAATCGTCAGAGTTAATATTTATCGCTTTACAGTAGTGTGAACCAAACAGATTATTGCTATTCATCGAATGGCGTTACCATGATTTAAAATGATCAGATTATTGATATGAAATGATTAAATTATTAATATTTCATAGATAACCCTTACCACAGTTTGAACAAAGCATAGTATTGCTATCTATCTTATAGTTAACTGTAATTTTCTTTTACATGCACCACATCAGCCTATAAACAAAGTTGAATAGCTGTATCACTCCAAAAGAGGTTCATTAACAATTATTAAAGGAAAAGGCTAGACTTAAGCTTACTTGTTGATCTAAATAATCCTTAAGAAGGTAGGAGATGGTTTCGTTGATCATAATTATAGATTGCACAAATTTGATCAGTTTAATGTTTATGTATTTTTGTGATTAATCATATTTTAATTATGTTTGCACTGGCTTATGATTTATTTGTGTAGAGTTATATAGTAAAGAAATGTTTTTGTTTTTTAGGAATGTCTAAGTTAACCATGTGCATTTGTTTTTCTGATATTAATTTTTTAGTGGTAGTAGCCTTGTTTTTCCCTCCATAAGGAGTTGAAAGAATCATGCAAGTTTTGGATTGCAATTGAGCAACTAAGGAGAATATTTGAGGAGATATTATGCAAATTCTTGGCCTACTTATTTTCAATGCATTTCAAGTGAGAATTTCAATGGATTTAAAAAAGAAAAATGACTCATCAACTTACCTCATGATTCTTTGCAAAATACACTAAACATTTACAATACCAATCTATATTTTGCATTATTCTTAACCTTTCATAGAAGTGCGTCTTGGGTAAATTATTATTCCACTATTTTATGTGAACTACTTTAAGGAAATACAAATGTAACACTTATTTGTTTAACTAAAAATTAAGAAATTTTAATTTTGAATTAATTGAAAACTTTATTTATATATAAGTTACAATGCAATAAAACATCCAAGCTCTCCACTTTATTTTTTGTGAGCTACTACTCCCCTAATTGTTTAAAAAAGGCTTCATTATGATCTTGTTTTTAAAGTTTTATATTATCGTATTGGATACTTCAAAATTCCTTCAAATAAAATAAGTATGCTTGGAAATTCATTATTTTTATTATTTTTCATTAATTTTTAACATTATAAAAAATGGAAATATAATATTTTACTTAAAATAATTGTAATTTGAAATGTGTACTTAGTTTACCTTCTTTTATTTTGAAGTATGTATTTATTTTGGAGTAATATTTTACTTTATTGAATTGTATGACACTTGATTACTATTGAGTCCACTCAGAAACCAAATCCAACATCACCTAAGGGGTGTAGCAAGCCCAAACCCGTAACCACCAAACACTAACGATGAAATTGGTGCAAGTTCTATGAGGACCCTCATATATAACCTTTGAAATACTAGAGAGACCCCCTCAATTATCTCTAACCACTTCTCTAGATACAATTGTAGAACCCATTGCAAATGGCCAAGGCCTATTAATTAATATTTTTTATTATAGGACTATAATATTTGAGCATTATAGAATTTATCCAAATAAAAAGGAAGTTAAAGACTTAAACATTACCACCAACAATTGATGACTCTATTTGTTAACCCACATACCCAATTACAACCACCAATCAACAAGAATTGCATTTGTATTGATTGTTGCACCTTCTAGCCCTTTCTAGACCATTGGATAAATAGGTGGTTTATGGTATATAATAACTCCCATATAATAAAAGGAAGCTACCTTTGTATTTTACTAGGAAATTTTGTGTAGAGTTCATTTTAGGTCTCCATGTCAACTACTTTGACCTTGGATAATTCCAAGGGTGGGTATGGTATATGCACAGGATAGAGAGTGCCAGTTATAACCTAACATTATCTCCACATCTTGGTAGGAGAAGGTCTAACAGCACCCTCCATTGGGAAAGAGTACTATTCGAACATAGACAACTATAGCTCCCTTAAGTCATAACCTCATGCAACATAGAAATTTTGTAGTCTTATCACATGAGGAGTGAACCATCGCTAATGTTGGTGGAGGAATTGGACCTTCATCCCTTGTTGCATATTTATTCGATAAGATGCAACATGCAATGTTGCATGAGTCCCACAAATATTTGAGCTATGGGGGAGCCTTGATATGGACCACTGAAGGACAATAGACACGAGAGTCATATGGAGGAGGTTAGTAGCTTGACCATCTCTATCTTATTCATTGTGTGTGTGTGTCGTTGTGTGTTTTCTTTAAATATCTAATCATCTATTGTTTAGAATTGCTACACCTTGAGAACACACTCCCAACCTCAAAATATACATCAATATTAGTTTTTTCCACTAGTGTAAGAATAACTATGGTTCGGCCATTTTGATGTACCACACACTTAGGTATGGTGAACTAAACTGATCCTTTGTAAAAAAAATATTTGTCCTAGTTCATATTATAGATTCTTTTAGTTTGAATGTGCCTTTAGTTTGGGTATATAATTTCAAAATTCATTTAATGTTTTTAGAGATTGCGGTATCATCTAGAGAGAAGCCATATCCATTTGAGATGGGCATATCATCCTCTTTCCATGAATCTTGTTTCAAATTAAACATTATGTGTATGTGAATGTTGTTATCTAATTTTGGTTAACTAATTAAACTATTATAAATGTGTATGTAGTTAAACACAATGTATTATAGGTCCATAGTATCATTCTCATACCTTTCACCACCACCCACTATGTGCACATAATTTGTCCCAAACAATAAGGAAAGTTTGACCTTTGGTCACCTTGCCCCAATTATTTGAATACCACTTTCATCCCCTAGGGCACTTCTATCATTTGTGCAACCCATGGGGGTTATTTTTTCCCACCCTCATCACCTTTTCCATCGCATCCATTAACATTAGTTGCATTTGAACACCATCCATCAATCCCTCTATTGTATTGACCATTGTTTCATATACAATGGGTTCTCCATCTATCCCCCATGCAACCCCATGACCATCATCCCATGATGATAATATAGTGGATGTAACATCATATGTTTCCTTCGAGCAGGTTGTGCAACGAAGTGCTTCGTCTGCTAGTAAATATCAATTATTCATTGAGACATTCACAGTGAGATCTTTCGTTGGTAATTTTTTTCATATATCATGAGTGTAACTTATTTTAAGCCTTTTTGTTTAAATTATATTCTTTAATTCCTATAACTGCTATAGGATGGTATAGAGAAGAGATAACAGTTGCAAAGAAGAGTAATATCATCACTACTAATAGTATAATCTATAATGAATTTTCTTAGCTTGAATTATAAAACTCATCATTTTGTAATTTGTGGTAATTCATTGTGGAAAAAAATCTTATGAGAATGTTGTTTCTTTTTGTAGTCTTTGAAGATATGAACCATACCTAGAAAGAAAAAAAAATTGAGATTCTTCTTCTAGTAGGAGGAGAAATGTCAACCTATAGGATGCAATTGAGTGTGCTGAGGGTGGTAGCAGCAAATGAGTGACTAATGAGTGTCATTTGTATATAGTGGACCATATGATACTTCCATGTTTGGGCATGAGGTGTCATTTTGTATATTGGGCACATTGTGCCATTTTATAAAAAAAAGTATAGTTGAATTAATTTTGAATGAGTGCACACAAACACATACAAATTCCATGGCGCACGTTTTATGAATTAAATTATTTCTTTATTTGGTGTTGAAGTGTTAGATTTATAGTTTGAATTTACATATGTTAATTTAAAATTTCAAAGTTCAACTTGATTTTCTTATTAAGATGTCGAAATGTTGACCCAATAATCAATATCCCTTGAAGACAAAAAAATTATATATAAAGCATTTTCTCTTCTATCAAAACTAACAAGTGGAATTATCAGTATGAGAGTTTTGCAATTTGTGTATACTTGGATATAATAACTTCCTTTCCACAAGTTATATGGACACATGGAATTCTTGACAAATGTGTTCCATAAAAGGATGAAAACCATTTAATCCTACACTAGTAAGGACTATAATAATTATATAACTATGGATTTCTCTCTAGGGTTGTACCTTTTTTTAGACATGAGACCTCATGATACTTAAAGAACATGAGGATGAGCCTTATATGAAACTAAAGTACATCAATTCCTAATAATACATGAAGTTTAAAGTAAAATATATTATGTCACCCAACATTCTTACCCTTGGAAGGTTGTGATTTGCATCAACACATTACAATTGGATTGATATTCAATAATGAATTGAATAGTCTCCACCAGGTCGAAGGGATTCCTTCTTAATGGCCATAAAATACTGGCATAAACACATTAACCACATAAGCAACAACACGTGTGGTATTTTGATATCATATATAGAGTTCAATCTAGTCTTACATCTTCCTCAAGACCAACCTTACCCTATTTTTCTTTTGTTTTACCCCCTTTTGAGGTTGAAAAGTGAGTCCAATATTCATCACCAAAGCTTTATGATAAGCTAGATATCTTAGAAACAATTCTATTTTAATCAAACCAACACCTTACACCCAAGCTTAATCAACATGGTAGTTATCATTAGAAAAAAATGAGCTAATTAAATGGAATATACCACCCTTGCCACATTTTTGTCCCCACTGAATATCTCTTGCATGAAAACCTTATGAAGTGTCTCCACATTAATTATAAGGATTTATGGGGTTCCATTTATCCTAGAGCCACTTAAATCCACCTTCTAATTCCCATTGGAAGAACTCACAACTAAATTTCTAACACTGAGGTTCCTATATACCCAAACTAGAATAATTGACAACCTCCCTATCCACTTTTCAATGGGATTTTAAGCCATTTCTACTACAAAAATCCTCCCCATGACAATATCAGAAGTGGTCTTACTAGGCTTCAATATACTTGGAGTAATCTTCATCAACATTTCACTATTTGGAACCATTTCTTACATGTAGTCCACCTCATCTTCCTCCCATCCCATATTTTTATCTTTACCTTGATAGTAGATTCAATTTGGTATAATTGTTGAAGAAAGTGCACAAGATTTGGGGGTTTCGTGAAGAATTTAATTATTAATAGGTCCAAAGGATTGACTTCATTAACAAGTATAATTGACCAGAAAAATCACAAAAATAATCTAAAAATATTACTTCCTTACCTTACATGTTAATTTCACATTAATGAATCTATTTATAAGTGAAAAGTGCTTGTTGCCCCTATTTTCAATTAATACTATTTATTTGTGTACCAAGATATCATAATCACATGATGAAAATGCAATGTTTTGGTATATGTAGTTTATAGTCTCCTTCCACCTCAAGTAATTTAACAAGACGTTGATCCATTGTGTTATTATAACTATTCTAAGAATATGCACATACATAAACATCCTTTCAGCGTAGAATAAGTTCTTCAAAAAATGAATGTGAATATATTATAAAATATTTTAAACACCACCAGTAATAAATTGAGCACAATACATACAATCATTCATATAAACACATGGGATTCAAGTGGAAATATTAATGTGAAAAACAATGTCTCAAGAATATCCATCAATCCATCTCATCAGTAGTCATGGAATCCTTACTATTCTTGCATATCATGATTTCCACCTAATCATCCTTGTCAACATCACTTTTCCACATCATCAAGTGTACTTCCACATGATCATATTATTTCCCATATAATTGTGATTGTCTTAACTCCACTATCTTTGTTAACATTCCACTCAACCATTTTTATCATTGTTCACAACTTCAATTCAACAAGCATGGCAATGACATACAATATATGGAAATTTGATGGTTTTTCATCCAATATTCTTCTTTCACAATACACTAAACACCATCACTCTATTATCATATGGGTCACTCTTTTTGCACCACCTTAGGAATTACTCAGGTGCTTCTAAACCACACATTGATTGCATGACACAAATTGATTGATCATTGTACATAGCCATTCCAATACCTTTTGTGGTGTATTTTACAAAGTTCCTTTCTTTTAGCTAGAAACATGGTCAAAACTTCACAACATAGAGTCACTTGCTTAACATTTAATAAGACTTCCCAACTCAAACTATCAACAACTTTGTCAAAATTAAATTAGAGACATATTTTACTCATCAAAAGAATTTTCTCTTCATTCAACATCTCTAACATTTTTTATAACATATCTTGTGTCCTTCTGCATCTTCAATGGAAAATTTAAAATCCCATGTAGTTTTTCCACAACATATTCACTAAAAACTATCATATTTTAACTCTTTCCTTCCTTTCAACATTTCTTCTCTCATGCAACTCCAATAATTAGTAATTTTTATAATATCCTCTATAATTATTGAAACTCCAACTTAGTGTGGGGTTCCCGTTCACATCAGTCACTCAATTGCACCGTTCATCCTCCATGTCTTCGATAATGGTTACGGTGATTACCAAATTTGTCCCCCGTAAAAAGACAACAATTTCATATAATATTCTATTATTATTTTGCATTTACGTTCTAATTTCCCATGGTTTTCATGAATTCTTATGTTACATGATTATTGAAGTCCTTTTTATAGTTATAAACAAACAATTGTGTTGAATATAAGAGGGAAAATAGATATCCAAAACATTAATGCATTTTTTTCCACTTACAAGCTACCATGAAACTATAAACTCATGTGTGACAATTAAAAACACACTCTAACATATTTAGATAATCCTATGAGCTTCTTAATAATTATACCAAACTCACCAAACTCATTGATGCTTCAAACATTTTTCCTTAACATTAATTTACATGTTAACATATTGTTCTCTATTTGTTAAGGAACTTTTGCATAGTATTTATTGAGAAAAACCCTAGCTTCAAATATCATTAAATAAATACCTTTTCAATAAATAAAATCACAAGATAGGAGTTCACCTAGCTACAACTTAGTGTCCAAGCTCCAATGCAATTGATAGTTCACCCATCCAAGTCTTGGTTAGATTTTTATGGCGAGTTGCAATTGATTTTTTAAAATTAGGGTGGTTGAGTCCCTCTAGAAGACATTGTATTAACCCGAGATTCACACTTTACATATATTTACAGAAGCGAGAAGCGAGATTGAATTCGCAATGTACATATTTACAGAAACATGATTTGCACAATATATATGCTGCAAGAGCAGGGGAGCAACATTGATCAACATATAAGCTTCCAGAGCAGCAGGATACATGCAACGAGGGGGTTTGAACTCGAGTGAGGAGGCGGCAAGCCGTCCATCCCGACCGCGGGAGTTGCAATTGATTTTGTAAAGCCAAATTAGGGACACATTGTGAATTTCATCCAAGGGAATATAAACCAAATCAAGAAGCATATGTGAGTTTAATTAGCTCGAACAAGTGTATTTGGCCAAAGTGCATGTGAACAAGCTATGCATAATTGATTGAGCTAGGATTTTTTAAAATCTACCCCATTGTGTTAAAAAATTGCACTAATTCTTACTAAGCAAGACCCTAGAATCGAAGATCCCCTAATAAATCATTTGACCAGTGGAACCATCAAAGAAGAGTTTTTCTAGATGTAAATTGATGTTAGGATTACAATGCTATTAATGGTTCACACATCCTCATCCCCATTAGAGATTTATGGTGATTTGCAGCTCTCTTCCTGGAGCCATTGAAGGAACATTATGAATTTGGTCCAACAATATAAAAACCAAACCAAGAAGCATAATTTAGTTCCAAAATCTTTGATAACTATATATTTCCAAGACCCATTAACATGCTACCCACAATCACTAGAGCTATGGTTTTTAAAATTTCAACCCCTTATGCAAAATTTGCATTTGTTAGTAATGAGAAGACCCATATATCTATATATTTTTGAACAAATTATATTTAAAATAAGGAGTGAGGTACCCCTAGTTGTAACATGGTTTTAGGAGTTCAAAAAAATTGATGGTTTGCACCTCAGTTCCACTTATAGTTTTATGGTGAGTTGCAACTTGCCTCCTCGAGCTAGACACATACGAATTTTGTTTGCACTTATAAAAAGAAAATCAAGAAGCATAATTTAGTTCTGTAAGATCCATTAAATGTGTTTAGCCAAGGGTCATGTTAGCAGAATATCCATAATAGCTTGAACTAAGGTTTAGAAAATTAAACTCTTTGTGCATAATTTGCATTTGCCCTTATAGAGGGGGAAACCTTAGCTTTAGATATCCTCAAACAAATAAATTTATGGCCAATGGAATCCTAAGAGAGAGGTTCCCCTAGTTGTACCTTATTTTCTAGAGTTCAATCAGTTTGACAGATCACTTATCCAATTGTAAATTAGAAATTTATGGTGAGTTGCAACTCCCTTCCTTGATCCATTTAAGGACATATTGTAAATTTGGTTTTAGGGTACAAAAACAATAGCGAGTGGGATAACTGAGTTACATAAGCTCCCACAAGTATATTTTTCTAAGTCCCATATGGCAATACTACCCATAATGACTCAAGCAATAGTTCTGTAAGATTGACCCCTTTGTGAAAAATTTGCATCACTTCTTACTATCCAAAACCCTAGCTTTGAAAGTCATCAAATAATTCAATTTTCTTCCAATGGAATCATGGGAAAGGAGTGCCCTTCACTATAAGTTATTGCTAGGATTTCGATGGAGTTGAAAATTTTCCAATTTGAGCCCTACTTAGATTTTTATGATGAGTTGCGACTCACTTCCTAGGATCATTCAAGGAGACATTGTGATTTTGGTTTGGGTATATAAAAACCAAAAGATGACTATAGGTACAACCAATAGAAAATAATTATAATTTAAGGAAATAACAAATTGTCTACAAAGGAACTAATGTGCATACTAAAATACTTCTAATGTCACTAAAAGGATGTGACATTAATGAAAAGGATGTATAATAAATGAACTAGCTATTACTGAAAAGGATGCATAATAAATCTAGAGAAGGCCCACTAATTGAAATCAATGTGCATCATGTATTCAACCTTCTCTTCTTTATTTGACTTTTAACAAATCTATTTTCTTCTTTATTTGAGTTTAACATCCATTGATTGATACGAAAAGAAATAAAAGAGTAACTAAAGTAGTAGGAGAAAAACTTTGTATGTAAGTGTGACTTTCAATCAACATTTTTGTAATTACAATTATGAATTATACTTTCCATATGACTAGTTTTTGAGGTCAAAGTTAATAAACCATGGTAAAAATAGTTTTGCATACGAATTGAATGATGTTATTTTAAAACCACAATTTGTCCATGAAGTGAAGATAACCTATAGTTTTGGGGAAACAATAGAGGAGTAAGTAAGCAATTAATATTGATAATGTTTTGTGTCATTTGCAAACCTTGGTATTTGTAGAGTGCTTAATGTGGAGGAGATAGAAGGGGATTATTTTATATAATCTGTGATGCTAGTGAAGGTGCTAAGGAGGGACATTTTGATCTATTATAGTGTCATGTTGTAGATATTTGATGGAGCAAAGTGCATTAATTGGGAGAGATTCTTCATTAGGAAGAATTACATGGTGAGGTTAAGGGTGGCATTGTAAGATGAAGTGTATTTCCCTGGAGAATAATATTGTGGTGAAAACTAAGTAGTTTGTGTGAATATTATCATGTAGATATAGATGATGGTAATCACCTATAGCTGTCACTATTGGGAAAATGTTGAAGTATTGTGTTGGAATAAAGACGTTATATATGTGGGGAGAAAAGAATAGTGTTGCATGTTGACATATGAAGAACTAAAAAAGGGGGTGTCATTTGCAAACCTTAGTATATTTCGGGTCCTTTATGTAGTGAATATAGAAGGAGATTATACTATACCTTTTTTGGTGCTAGTGAATGTACCAAGAGGTACGTTTTGGTGTGTTATAGAACCATGTTGTGGATCTTTCATGGAGAAAGGGCTTTAGTTGGGAGAGTTTCTTTGCTAGAAGAAGTTACAAAATCATAGTGCTATGCTGAAAGACTAAGTGGTTTGTGTCAATGTCATTATTTGGATGTATATGGTAATGATCAATAGTTGTCACTATTGGGAAAATGTTGAAGTGTTGTTTTGGAATAGTGATGATACATATCCGAAGAGAAAGGAATATTGCTGCAATATGTTAGATGTAAATATATGGAGAACTAAGAAAGGGTGTGTTAGAAACCTTTATTGTTGGAGTGCTTGAACATGGAGAAACTGCAAGGATATTAACTTGTAAAATTTGTGATGCTAGTGAAGATTTCAAGGGAGGGCCTTTTGGTGTGTTATATATTCATGTTGAGGATGTTTCATGGAGAAACAATTAGTGATTCTTGTCAATGTTATCATGTATATCTACATGATGCTAATGGCCTATAGTTGTCATTATTGGAAAATTGTTGAAGTGTTGTGATGGAAAAATAATGCTACTTATGTGGAGAGAATGAACAATGTTGCATGCAAGTGTATGAATAAATATAGTCCATCTATGACCAACAAAAATATCCAATGGTGGAAGTAGACATGTGTGATATGGATTATTTCCATTCCTTCGCTGACTATATCCTAGTGAGAAATTTTTTTGTCATAGCATATGTGAAAACTAGGGGAGTTAGGGAATAAGGGTAAATGTGGGATAGAGAAGAATATAACAGCATGTATACAGTAAGGCGATGTTATTGAAATCTTTGGCAGGTTTGTGAGAGAGTTGAAGTAGTAAGAGGACACACTCTTTAAGGATCAAGAGCAAAAATCCTTTCTCATGATTTGTCTGTTCAAGTGAAATTTGAAAACCTTATTGTTGTGGAATTTGAAAATCCCAGTTTTGAGGAATTTGAAAACATTATCCCCTCTGCAGAGAGAGGCAATCCCTCTAGCCCAATGAGTGGTTCTAGCAACAAACTAAACAAAATAATGTACACTTTCCTAGTTTATGTTTAACAAATGTAGAGAGAAGGAGAAACATACCTCGCTCTGATGTTAATCGCTAAATTCTTTGGAGATGGCTTTGATTCTTTAGTTCCAGGCTTCACTCCTTAGTTGTTCTTCATGTCTGAGTACCTGAAAGGAAGATAAAAGAGCTATGCAAGATACAAGAGCATATATGACATACATCAAACATAAACTACTTAGTAGATCAAGGAGAATTAAGCTAAAAGCATAAACATTTGCACAATTATGGAAAGTGAACATCAGATGTATATATTATTAAGCTAAAAAGGGAAGCATAAAAACTATGCCTTGATGTTGGAGATCCCCTTTTAGTGGATATCCAAGTCAAAGAAAAGACCCTTCAAGCACTCCTTCTCCAAGCTAGAATGGGTGGTGTGTAAGCATAATCTCAGCATAGGGATGCAACAATCCATGACCAACAATTTGGGGATGGAAGGGAGTGAATTTATAGGAAGGGAGAGGGAGTTAAGGATCCAAAAAATATGGAGGAATGTCTGCATTTCAAGGGGAAAGCCCAAGATGATAAGAACAAGAGGTCAAAATGGGAGAGCTTGACCATATCAACAACAACCAATATCCACATCACTATTATCGAAGGTTCTAATGCACAACGCTTCTCTTCTAGTTTGGGAAAACCTGCTAGAAGAGGTTTAGTGTGAGTTTTCCTATGAAAAAACACACTAGTAGCACAAGTGTATAATTGAGAAACCTGCCATTAGCACAGGCATGTAGTGGAGTAAAACACATTGATGCCAAAAGTTAGGTTTTTAGATAAAATTCTCCAGAATGGATTCAAGGAAGTTTTCCTTTGATTCTTTAGGGAGGTTTTGGTCAGTATATCATAATGAACATGCTCCACAGTAGTCAATGTTTTGGAACTTCGGATATGGAATGGGAAGTGAACATGAGGCATGACAAAATATTGTGTAATAGATGCCCCTAAAGCATGAGGGTAGAAAAGGGAGCGATGGTTGAGATTCTTTACAAGTTAGTGCAAGGATGAGAACAACAGTGTTAGGGGACTTGCAAATCAAGCATATACACATACATATACGTATATGATATCTCTTATGACTATGCCTACTAATACATGAATAGGCATCTAATAATACATGAATCCAAGGTATGGATGCAACCATCCAAATAGGAGTGATCATGTGCAAAGATCCTCGGTATGGTCACAACCATCTGAATAAAAAGGATCATGAATAGGGACACATGGTATGGTCACAGCCATCCGTCTAGAGGAAACATGTGTATAATCATGAATGACTCATAACTCCATGCAACCTGGATTTATCACACAAAATTCAAGGTCTTGCACTCCATCTCGACCTAGTCCACACCCAGTCAATGTACGAATGCTAGCATGTGAATAGATCTATCAAAGTCGAACATGATAGAAAACCACCTAATTACCGGTCAATGATGTAAACCATTAATCGATAGAAGAGAAACCACCAATAATGACAATGGATCTCATGGTAGAATCAACACAATCCACAAATGTGAATAATGAAGCTGAAGGCAATGTAATACCCTCCTCCCACATCTACCCAAGCAATCGACCAACTGGGGTAAACATGTGACGAGAGGCCACTATGATAAGATTCAACCTCCTTGGTGACTTTAAGGAAATGGAATTGATGGAACATCACACATAGTCATCCAATATCATCAACAAAACATTCAGGAGACAAGTCAGCCACTCAAACAACCTGTCCCTAGGTCCAACCACTATTTGAGAAACTTAGGGCAGAGTAACGCTCGCTGAACACTACCCAGGAGAGTTATAATGCTCCCTAGACATTAGAAAGGTGATTTATAACGATCCCCAGACACTGCCCAGGTGAGTTAGTCTCTAAAATAATGCTCTGTTTTATTAGCATTTCGGGATTTGAACCACCTTTTTCAGCCTAGATCCCGAGACGCTGCCCAAAATGGAATGATCACTTAACTTTGGTAAGAATAAAAGGAAACAAGGATGCAAAAGAAATAAACTGAACAAGACCATAACCAAAAACCTACTAGCCATGACAAGCGTTTTGTCAAACACATCATCGACATGTAATCTACAAGGGTAAATAATAGCATTAAGTGTAGGGATCTCATACTTATTTGAGAATCACTATGAACCATTGTTCCCTTATGCCAGTTGCTACATTATCCTCCATTAATTCATAGACACATTATCCATTCACATACAAGTAAAACATGTTGAGGGTCATATGTAGCTACTGTCATAAAATGTGCAAATAACTAACATAATAGGAACAAAAATACAATAAATATATCAGCCATCAAATCCATAAATACATCAATACCTTTACACATGAAAATCAAGGGAAAATATTTCTCATTAATGAATGCAATGAACTAATTGGAGATGGTACTACCACATTCCACCCGATTGCAGAATGGATGAGCCAAATCTCTCTTCATCCATTCACCCATGTGCCATATTCCAAGCATGAATGTGGGATCTCATAGAACACATCAATCAAAACTCATACAGGGCTTCCAGAGGCCATCCACCTCAACCCATGAAACATTGCTTCCACCTCACGGTTAGACATCGCCAAAAACCATCATCAGCTTGGTCTCCATCCAAGCCTTTCAGGGCTTCCAGAGTGGTCGTCCAACCAAGGCTTCCAGAACTAGTAACTCAACCCACAACTTATATAGGGTTTCAAGAGTGTTTGTAGAACCAAGGCTTCTAGAACTAGTAACTCAACCCAATAAGGGATTCCAGAGTGTTTGTCCAACCAGGGCTTCCAAGACTAGTAACTCAACCCAAGCTGTTATAGGGCTTCCAGAGCGTTTTTTCAAGAAGGGCTTCCAAGACTAATAACTCAACCCAAGCTAAGGAAACATGAGAACCAACCAAAACAAAATAATGAAATTAAACCCACAATCACCATGGCTACCCAGGAAATGGAAAGGCTAGGCAATTCAATGTCGATCTAGGCAATCCTCCTTGCCAATGACAGATTAGAACCAAAAAACCACATGTATATTCCATGCATGCCCAAAACTAGTGAACAAATCATACATGCAACTCTATACCGACAAGGAAATATGACATAGTTGTTGATGTCGATGCCTTCTTATGCTTTCCTGCTCTTTCTTTTCCTTCTTTCTCTAAGAATCCAAGTATGCCACACCCTCCAAGGGTGCTCCAAGAAAACTCTAAGTATCTAAGAGTATGAGAGTGAGAGAGACAATAATGAGAGTGCTCTAAAACTGAACTGAAAAAAGGCTACCAACTAGTGCTCATAAGCCCTTTTATGTATGAGGACTTTATCTTCTTCATTTTCCATTATTTTCCTTCATTTTCCTCCTCACATGCAAGATGTGACCTTTCACGTCCTTTTTCTCCTAATTTCCATTGTTTTCATAATCAAATGTGTCAAAATGCCATTTTAATGCCTTAACCATTGCCTTTGCCAATGTCCTTGGTCATAAAAAATCAAATGAACACCCCCTAGGATGTCTTGCCCAACATTTAGGATGGAATAAGTGTCTCAGTCATCCATGGTTATTGCTTTTTACATTTATTACATGGAATTTTCACCAAGGCTATTACAGAACCCTCCCCCTTGGGGGACACCATCCTCGGTGTTCAATCACACATATACCTCAACAACCTGCTAAAAGAAGACATATTGCTCATGGAGCTTTATAGCCTAGCTTGATGCAATATTTACAATGAAAGATCTGCTCAAGACATAACATCATGATACCAGTACAACATACTGCATAGTGGAGCTTTATAATACAACTCGTTATGATATTTACAATGAAAATCCTACTCAAGAAAAGATCATATGTCATCATAGCATCATGATAACATAACCACATGATAGTGTAATAACATAACACCCATACCACATAGTGGAGCTTTATAACACAACTTGTTACAGTATTTACATCCATACATGGGTGTACATATAACAACATCATCAAAATATATATGCCAAAACATATGCCAAATCACATACCAAACATATATCAAACATACAATAACATCATATAGCATATATCAAAACATCATAAGGCATATATCAAAACATCATAGAGCATGTATCAACCAACATAAAGCATATATCAATCACCATAAAGCATATACTAAACAACATAAAGCAAATACTAAACCATCATAAAGCATATACCTAGCCATCATAAGCAAATACTAAACCACCGTATCAAGATTTCTTTGCCTCAACTGGAAAAAAAGGAAGGATACATGGCCGACATCTGATTTGCCATCTCCCGTGTAGCTTCATTGGTCCCAAAGTGCTTCCATTGCACTTTAACTTGCTCTATTGCTCAGTTCCAGAGCATGAGCACATTTTTTTGCAATATACAATGAGGCTCTGGCTGGAATTATCCATCCAGTTCCACTTACAATACAAACCAGTCAATCACATGATCAACATCCTTAACGTGCTTCCTAAACAAAGATACATGGAAAACATCATGGAATTTCATTATCAGAGGTGGTGCAAGTCAATAGCCTATTGGCCCAATCCTCTCAATGATACTGAAGGGTCCACAAAGCCGTGGTGCCATCTTAGCACATGAGCCAATCCGCAAGGAGCTCTTCTTTGGGTTTGATGCGTAAGTACACCTATTCCCCAACCTAAAACTCCTTGAACAACATGTTCCTATCAACATAGCTCTTCTACCTATCCTGTGTTCCCTTAAGATTTTTCTTGATCACCTCCATCTCCTGTTCCATGTCTGCCAACATATATGGTCCAATCAATACTCTGTTAACTAGATCACTCTAACTAATGGGAATGTTACAACTCCGCCCATACAATGCCTCAAAGGGACTCATCCCCAGTGACTCCTAATAACCATTGTTGTATGAGAACTCAACCAAAGGAAGATACTCTTCCCACTTCCTCTGCTGATGCATCACATACATCCTCAACATTTCCTTCAATATCCTGTTGACCCTCTTTGTCTGTCCATTTATCTGTGGATGATAAGTTATGCTGAAGGCCAACTCTCTGCCCAAACCTACAAATAACTCTTTCCAAAATTTGGAAGTGAAATTCGCATCCCTATCTGACACAATCTTCTTCTGAACACCATGCAGTCTAACCACATCTTGGATGTAAACCTGTGCCACTTTAGTAGATGAGAACGTAGACTTCATAGGAACAAAGTGTGCACCCTTTGTTAACATGTCCACAACGACCATGATGGAATCATGCTATTTCACTATCTTCGGCAACCTTGTTATGAAATCCATGTAAATGACCTCCCATTTCCACTTCGGAATTGTGATCGGCTATAGTAGTCCACTTGGATGTTTTCACTCTGCCTTCACTCGCTGACAATTGAAACATCTTGCCACTTCTGCTACATCCATTTTCAGATTTGACCAATAGTAATATCTCTTCACCACTGTGAGTGTCTTCTGATAACCTGGGTGACCTGAATACGGTTTCACGTGAAATTCCCTCAAGGTCACCTACTTGAGTTCACTACTATCTGGTACATATGTCCTGTCTTGAAACTTGACCAACCCATTTGTTGTAAGATAATGATCCAAGTCTTGTGCACCTACACCTGTACCTGTACTTGTGTCATCAAATATACTTGTACATGTACTAGCAATTGTACCTGTATGTGTACTATCACCTGTACATGTACTCTGCTGAAACCTATGAAAAATCTCCATATAACCGACATCCTATTGTCCTGCATGCAAAATCATGTCCTGTAAATCTGTCCCATATGAGTGCATAGCTACCAAGTGATGTATCTGTATCCATCTACTAAGAGCATCTGCCACTTTGTTCTCCTTTCCTTTGATGTACCTAATCTCAAAGTCAAACTCATTGATCGTGGCCAACCATCTAGCCTACCTGGAATTCAGATTCGGCTGGTCAAACAAATACCTCAACCCAATGTGATCACTCATAAGCACAAACTGCCTGCCAAGAATATAGTGTCTCCACATCTTCAATGCATGTATAATCACTGCCAACTTGAGATCATATGTGGGATAGTTCTGCTAGGGTTTGTTTAGTTTTAGGGACTCATAACTTACCACTTGTCCATCTTGCATAAGGACTCCACCAAGCCCTCTCTTGCAAGAATTTGTACACGTCATGAACTCTTTGTCTGGATCTGTAATCTATAGCACTAGTGCATGTGTCAGTAATTCCTTAAGCTGCTCAAAGTTAGTCTCCCACTCTACGGTCCATTTGAACTTATTACCTTTCCTTTGCAATGATGTAATAGGATAAGCAATCTGCGAGAAGTTCCTAGTGAACCTCCTATAATAGCCTACCAGACCCATGAAAGATCTCACCTCATCCACATTCTTAGGAGCTACCCATTCCATGATGGCCCTTATCTTCTCTAGATTACTACAATACCTTCCTTGGAGACATGTCCTAAGTAGTGTACCTCAGTCTGAAAGAAACTATAATTGCTGAGCTTAGCATGCCGCTGATGCTCTCTCAACAACCTCAATACTGCTACTAAATCATCGACATGCTCCTCCCCATTTTTAGAATATACTAGTATATCATTGATGAATAAAATAGCAAACTTATCCAAATATGGATGCAACACACTATTCATCAAACACATGAATGTAGCTAGAGAATTAGTTAAGCCAAATGGAACAACAACAAAATGATAATGCCCATACCTAGTCCTGAACGCAGTCTTGTATATGTCCTCTTTGATGCGTACCTGATGGTGTCCGGATCTTAGATCAATCTTCGAGAATAATGTTGCTCCCTTCAGTTGATCGAACAAGTCATCAATCCTTGGAAAAGGATATCTGTTCTTGATAGTTACTTTGTTCAACTACCTATAGTCAATACATAATCTGAGTGTACCATCTTTCTTTCTCACAAACAAGACTAGTGCACCCCAAGGTGATACCCTTGGCCTAACATACCCCTTGTCCAACATCTCCATTAGTTGCAACTTCAACTCAACTAACTCAAGTGTGCTCATCCTGTAAGGTGCTTTCGATGCTAGATCTGCCCTTGACACTAACTTGATAGAAAAGTCTACCTCCCTAGGAGGTGGCAACTCTGTAATATCCTCAGGAAATACATCCCTGAACTGTTGTAAAACTGGGTACTTGTTCAACACATCTGCATCCTCAACCTCCTTACCCTTATCACTAGAAATATGCATGACAAATAGCTTGCACCCTTTCCTGTAGGTACACTTTGCTTGCATAGTTGTCACCATCCCAATTAATGTGGCTTTCCTCTTACCTTGCAAAACTCTTGGTTCCCCATTGTCATCAAAACATTCAATAACTTTGTCATAGTAGTCAACCTTGGTTCTATGTAGATACAACCAATCCATGCCCAAAAACATACTATATGAACAAATGTGTTGCGGTAGGCATACCATTCAAATCAAATGTGCAAGCTCTTATCCAATGATGAACTCGCTTCTTCGTACATGTAGCCAACTAAACTAAGCAAGACTCTGGATGCAATTCCTTACTCAAACCACATTTATCCACCAAGTTAGGACTAACATAAATATAATTAGATCCATGGTCAGTCAAAATAGAAAGATCATAAATCTTACCATCCATCTCAATGATATATGCCTAGTGTTCTGCCTGCTTGTTGTCGACGACTGCGTAGCTACGAGGAATGCTCTGGCCAACATCTCCAATAGTTTGCGCCTCCTGTGCATTGTATATTTGGGGTATACCACCCTGATTCTGCGAACAATCTCTCCTGTGATGGTCTTTGCCACAAGTCCAACACTCTATGGGCTTCCAGCCTCCATCCTTGTTCTTCTCTTCAACTCTATGTCCCTATCCTCTATTTGATGCATTGAACCTCTTAGGCGGTGCAACATTCTTCTTGTTATCTATACTCTGTGGCCTTGCCTGCTTTTTATCCCATCTTCCTTTGTTCCTTCCATTACCTCTCCAGACTGGCTTAGTCTCAATTCTACGCTTCGATCTCTCATAGCAATGCTTTAGCTCTTAAATGGCCTCCTCCAATGATATAGGCTCATCGAATTCAATCCTATCTTTGAATGTCACTGGTAACCCAAATAATCTCTTAGAATGTCTTGCATGCATCCACATTAAATCACAATTTCAAAATATCTATTACAATACCAATCTGCCTAACCTTTTAACTCACCCAAACCATGGTGATCTAGGAATGAATCGAAATTCTTATTGCATAATTTTTCATTACTCAAGTTATTAACAATCTCTATCATCTCAACAAACTAAGGTAACTAAGGAAATTTAAGATTAAAATGACCATATAAATCTTAGAAATATTCACTATATTTAAAATGATTAGAATAATTAGATGTTCAACAAATTTTCCATGGTTGCACATGACTGAAACTTGCATAGATCCATCTCAACCCCAGATCTATCATGCATCGAGAGGGATCAAATCCCTCGAGGTGCAAACATTTCCTCAAGTTCTACACTCCAAAGAGAAGGTTTCCATCTCGAGGGATTTGATCCCTCTCGGTGCATGATAGATCCAGGGTTAAGATGAATCTATGTTGGTGTATATGACACTAAGAGGGTTGAAGATGGAAAATAATCTCTTAGAATCTCTTGCATACATCCACATTAAATCACAATTTCAAAATATGTGTTATAATACCAATTTGCCTAACATTTTAACTCACCCAAACCATGGTGATCTAGGAATGCTTTCCTTAAAGTTTTTCGAGCACATAAATGAAATTCTAAAGCAAAGAAAATAGTTCATTACCTTTCTTAGAGTCTAAATAGACATTAGCCATCATTATCATCATCGCCATATATAT
>APFE031350232.1:243168-297262 GCA_000404065.3 Pinus taeda
ATATATAATACACACACACGGTGAAAATACTTATTATAATTTAAATGTCAATCAATATTGAGGACAATCATTATCAATTGCTATTAGTAATTGCAAGCTTATTTATCACCATTATTTGAGGAAAATCATGAAAGAACCCATTAGTAGTCTGTAAGAAAATAAGCGTTCACTTTTCTGAAATTACTATAAGTCTTAGGGAATTAACTTGTTTTGTTATATTTGAGAAAGATGAACATTTAACCAATAATAAATAGTTTAAAAGTTTACCATAAGATGAAAAGATAGTTGAAATCTAAATAGTATTCACAATTAATATACTTCTAACCTTGCTGCCATGATTATCACCATTATTAGAGAAATTATTACAATTTATAACTTCACACTGATTATCACCATTATTAGAGAAATTATTACAATTTATAACTTCACAATGGGAGAAACTTGGATATGTATATATAGATTGCCAACTCTACATTAAATAGCTTATAGTAATATTTTTGAAAATTGAGACATACCGATAGTTTTTAAAATAGAGAAATCTGTGTACTATAAAATACACACGTTGGGTTTTCACTTGTATTTTTTTCAAATAGAGATATTTATGTGCTAGAAAATCGATGAAAACACATATCATCTGTTTGGCTTGTCTGACTAACTAGAAACTCCGACAGCGAATGACTTCAATGCAGACATGGCAAGGTTTGATGGTGTGATCATCAGGCTATCTTTCAGATTTCATTCTGTGATCAAATAAACTAGATTTCCCTTCAAAGCAGATTCAATTCATAATTTGCTGATGGTTTCAGGGCGAAATGGGGAAAACTTCGCCCGCCATTTTGAGGTTTGCACGCTCTCAGTTCATTCACAAGACTATTGTAACTGTTGATCATCATAGCATTTGCCTTTGCTTCTCCACTGCCGCTGTTGCTGCTCTTGAACTAGAAGACAGCGAACATCAAAACATCGAAGAATACACCAATACCGGCAGCTGGGCAGACTCCCAAACATATGCCAACCTCCTTAACAAATGCATCTCTACGAAGCGTTTAACAGAAGGCAAGAGCATTCAAGCCCACCTACTCAAAAATGGATTTCAAGCTCACCTCTTTTTGCACACAAGTCTTATAAATATGTATTCTAAGTGTGGCAATCTGTTGGATTCGCGCCAAGTGTTTGACGAAATGTTCGAGAGAAATGTCGTCTCGTGGAATGCAATGATATCAGGATATACTCAGCACGGGCAGTGGAGAAAGGCATTGGATTTGTTTAGCGAAATGCAGGGAGCGAATGTTAAGCCGAGCCACTTTACTTTTGGTAGTGTCCTTCGATCGTGCGCCGGTGTTCCATCTCTTGAACATGGGATTCAGATTCATGGTAATGTTTTAAAGCTTGGCATTGAGTCAGATGTCTTCGTGGCGAGTGCTCTGGTTGATATGTATGGAAAATGTGGTGATGTAGAGGATGCACGCCAAATGTTTGACAAAATGATTGACAGAGATATCGTCTCATGGAATGCAATGATTGCCGGTTATGCCCAGAATGGATACGGTGAGGAAGCCCTGAAAGTCTTCTCTGAAATGCAACGATCTTGTATACGTTTGAATCAATTTGCTCTCAGCAGTATCCTACGCGTTTGCGCAGCATTACCAGCTTCAGAACAGGGCAAGCAGGTCCATTCACTGGCAATCAAAACTGGATATGAATCAGACATCTTTGTTGCCAGTGCGCTGGTTGATATGTATCCAAAATGTGGTAGTATGGAGGATGCGTCCAAAGTGTTTGACAATATGCCTGATAGAGACATTGTCTCATGGACAGCAATGATGGTAGGATATGCACAAAATGGATATGCTGCAGAGGCTTTGAAAGTCTTTTGCCAGATGCAGGATGCAGGTTTGAAGCCAAATCGCTTTCCAATTGCTAGTGTTTTGAGTGGATGTGCCGGCCTAGGAGCTTTGGAACAGGGGAAGCAAGTGCATACCCATATTTTAAAAGTTGGTTTTGATTCAGATATGTTTGTGGACAATGCTCTGGTTGATATGTATGCGAAATGCGGAAGTATTAAGGAAGCACAACAATTGTTTGACGGCATGTCCGACCGGGATGTTGTATCATGGAATGCAATGATAGCCGGATATGCTCAAAACGAACATGGTGAAGAAGCCTTAAAACTATTATATGAAATGCAATGGACACACTTGAAGCCAAACATATTCACCTTTGGCAGTGTTCTTAAAGCATGTGCTAGCTTAGCAGCTCTAGAAAGCGGTCAGCGGGTTCATGCACTAGTTATCAAAAGCTTTATCAAACCAAACGCTGTAATTGGTTGTGCTCTTGTTGACATGTATGCAAAATGTGGTAGCATAGAGAATGCACGAGATGTGTTTGACACATGGCCTAAAGAGGACGTGGTTTCATGGAATGCAATGATTGCAGCATATGCACAGCATGGGCGTGGTAAAGAGGCTATTCAAGTATTTGAAGAAATGCAATTACTCGGGATCAAACCCAACGAGATTTCATTTGTCAGTGTTCTTTTTGCTTGTAGCCATATGGGTTTGGTTGTTAAGGGATGGTACTTCTTTAATTCCATGAGCCGAGATCATGACATCACGCCAGGAGTGGATCACTACGTCTGCATGGTTGACCTTCTTGGTCGTTCTGGGCACCTGGATGAGGCAGAGGCATTTGTCAATTCATTGCCATTTGAACCTAATGCTCTTGTGTGGAAGACATTGCTTGCTGCCTGCAGAGTCCATTGTAATATGGAGATAGGAAAACGTGCGGCAGAGCACATTCTCAAGCTCGAACCAGAAGACCATGCAACATATATCTTGCTGTCAAACATTTATGCTTCATCTAATCAGTGGGATGATGTAGCTAAAGTTAGAAAGATGATGAGAGAGAGAGGAGTGAAAAAGGAAGCAGGATGTAGCTGGATTGAGGTCAAAAACAGGGTCCATACATTCATTGCTGGAGATAAATCACACCCAGAAGCAGAAGCTATATACGCAATGTTAGAGACATTAACTACCCAAATGAAGAAGGCAGGGTATGTGCCAAACATGAGCTATGTGCTGCATGATATACAATAGGGGTCTATTACAACAGTGAGAAGCTTGCCTTGCTAGTGTGTTGATTAGTAGATCCCGTTGGAACCAATCCTCAAAATGTCGAAGACATCTTTGCTTATGGTAATTCCCATGCTGCAATTATGGTCATATGCGAGTCTGTTGCACAAGAAATTGTCTGAGGGATGCTGGCCATTTCCATTATTTCAGCCGTGGACTATGTTCCTTTAGGATTGATTTCTGAAGTTTAGCCAAAGAAGAAATGAGTATACGGTACTAAATTTGTATTGAATCTTCTTTGGTAGGCAGGACATATGTTCAATCTGGGTTTCTTGCACCATTAATATTGGATCTTCGGGCGGGCAAGGTGACCAAATACACCCAGTGTATCCTATTAACAATGACGGGATTTGGGAATTTGCTTGATCACAATTCATTAATGTTGACAAGACTACTTGTTCTCATCAAGGCTCATGTTTGTGTTGGGCATTAAGGCGCAAAGCACCAACATACTGATAAAAATCTGATACACATAACAATTCTAATGGCTGAAGACATGGTGTTATATGGATTTACATGAAAACTCTTGTCAAGTCGAGGGACCTCAAAGGAAAAAGCTCTGGAGTTGTTGGCTGTGGGTTTCTTTTCTATTGCATGGTTGCTATCACCGCCATTCAGTATTTGATTCCATTACATGTTATGATGCAACTGCTTGCATTTGGGATTACGTATGAAGCTTGTAAGATACATGACTAATGTGGATGAGGCTTAGTAGCGTACATGATTGGTACTGCTCAGGAGGGTGTTTTGAAGCTCTGTGCTACAATAAACTGTTATGCATATTGATGATAAACTATAAATGTTTTACAATTTTGACATTTTCGGATTTGTCATTATTGGAATCCAGTTATAAAGTCTTTGCTAAAATTACAAAAAATTGTTGTTTTTAATGCATAGATGGATTCAGCATCCTTGAATACCCTGATGCAACCTGATTATTCAATGTTATTCAATGTTAATCATTAATATCTGCAATTCCATCAAATCCAAAATGATTTTTGTCAGATTTCAGATTAAGAAAAATGGTGGTTTCCCTTTCTGTTATTTTAAACCACCAGAAAAGAACGAATTCATAAAATATTTAGACTAAGGCTATATTAACTTTTGTTTGTAAAGCCCATCTTGCTATGCATGACTGGGCTCGAACTTGAAGTTCGTATTGATTTAAGGATTTATACCGGAAAACAATTGTTCCAAAGGTTTGTCTAGTAATAATGCTGTTTGATGTCGTTTTATGGAAGAATGATGCTCAAACAAGACAAATAAATGAGTAAACATAGAATCTCAAGAAAGTGTCTTGCCCGTGTCCATTTCCATAAGGAACCTCCAATATATTTCTGAAACTAGCCTTCAAAGTCGGCTTTTGTATCATATGCAGCAGCATATTCTCTCATGATTTTCAGAATCTAGTTTCATAGACTGTTCATTATCTGTCCTATTCTTTTGTACTTCATTTACTGTGTGGTTCATGACAGTTGTATGTTAGCAAGTTGCTATTTTTTTCGGAAGTCAGGGTACCAAAATTAAAGGGCATATTAGATGATAAAAAGGCTGCAGAAATGTACAGCAGGCATTCGCATATTTGTGGTTTATCGATTCATCTATGGCTGAAACATTCCTACAACTATGCTTAAACCCGTCTTGGAATAGTTTCCGCAATATGGCAGACATGTATGAGGGGCTGGTGACATCCATGGGATGAACTTTTTTGAGTATTTACTGTCCAATATCATTACCCATTGGATTAGATTTTGGATTTTTCTTTCTGAGTATTTACTGTCCAATATCATTATCCATTGGATTACATTTTGGATTTTTTATTGTCCTTTCTGCATGTACCCGTTATATTTACTGTCCAATATCATTATATCGATTGGATTACATTTTGGATTTTTTATCGTCCTTTCTGCATGTACCCATTATAGGACTGATAAATGAAGCCCTTGGACCCCGTACGCAAAAGGGATTAATAGGTTAAACAAATTGCAAATAAACATGTAAAATTATTAGTATGTTATGACATGATGAATAGAAAACTCTGTAAAAACTGGAAAGATTACCTCGACATGAGCCATGTCTAAGGTACATGCAGCATCTATCACGATGTCGAAAAGTAGCTGGTTTATTCTATCGAGTGTATGAGAGAAACTCTGTAAAAATTGGAAAGACTACCTCCACATGAGCCATGTCTAGGGTACATGCGGCATTCATCATGAGGTAGAAAAGTAGTTGGTTTATTCTATTGAGTGAAAACAATTTCTCATTTAACAACTTGATATAAAATGATTGGTTATTAAACGAACATAAATTCATCTTAATTACTCTACAAAGCATCAAGAGGGATATATAATGCAATCTCTTTTTTGAGTGCAAAACTTAAAGAAAAGTTTTCACTTTGAGAGATTTCGTTCCTTTCATTGCTTGGTAGATCTTTACTTAAGATGGATCTGTGCTAATTCTTAATAATATTATTTATATTATATAATTTTGACATCTTTATTTATACAAGTATTCTCCTTTTTCATTTTATCAACACCTTGATTTAATATATATGGAATATTTCTAGTAATAGTGATGTTAGAGGATTTAAATATAAATCAAAGTAATTATAACTTTTTTGTTTTTAAATTTAATTAAAAAGATGTAATAAAATAAAATATTTTGTTTGTGAAATGAGTTACGACTTTTGGACATGTGGTATTGGTAAGCCATGATATTGACCATGATATTGTAACAAACCCTATATACAAGTTAATAATATCGTATGGGGGGATGAATATCTATGGTTAAGAATCTTGTTGCATTGTAAGTTTATTGAAATATTAATTTTTTATGTGCCTATTAATTAAATTTAAATATGGTTGCAGAACCATTATTTAATTTATATGGTAAAATGGATCTTAATTTATGGCTACTATTTATATTGTATATTTTAATGTGATATGTATATTATGATTTTCTTTTATTTAGAAAATTATTTGCATTATTATTAATAAAAACAAAAATACAGTATAACAAATTGGATTTTATTATTTTTATTATTTTTAACTTTTTGTTATTGATTGAGCCAACATTTAAATGTTTACACTTATTTATGGACACTACAACGTTTCTCCATGCTGGGATTTATATTAATTTCAAATTTTTATTATATTTTTAATTGAGCCAACATGTAAATGTTTACAAATATTTAGACCACTACAACATTGCCCCCATACTAGTTGTAGGGTGTCTTTTGACGCAATAAATGATATAAAAACTATAGTTTGTTTCTTCTCTATTTGTATTTACATCCTAAAAGAATCATTTTAAATATGGCTCCTAAAGTAGAACAAATAACGTTTGGTGGTAGCTTGGACAACCATGGGGAGGATAAACATAAGGTCCATAATATCCTCATGCATCCCTAGATGTCTCTATGGAACATTAACACCTCCCATACACCCTCAACAAGTGTACAATGATGCAATGTGTTCTACATTTGCATTGAGGTGAAATCATCTTTTGTTTATTGATTATGTAATAGGAGTTTGGTCCGAGTTTAAAATTTGGGTTTGTAGGCCTCACACCTAGTTAGTGCATGTATCGTTAACCCGTCTCTTCTTTGGAATCATAAGAGGTTGTTGACAATGCTAGAACCGCCAACAAAGGGGATCTCCTGGGTATGAAGTCCGAACTAGACCTCACATCGTTTGGTGTAAGAGTCTCATCCGGTATGATGGCCCGGTTGCCATTATCTTAGAGATTTGCCTTAGCTCTTGTTGTTCAGCACATGAGAGTGTTATCCTTGTAAATTCAATAAAGCAAGGTGAGTATCCCCGGTGAGTGCTTAATGTAACTTTGTGTCTGAGTTCTCTTATTGTCAAAAGGAGGAGGTAAAGTGAGCCTCTTAATGAGAGGGAATAGTCCCAACCCAGAAAGAAACACACTCAAACAACAAGAAGGCTCTGTTTAGCATCCAACGGAATAGTCCAAAGTTCAAGGGAGAACACATACACCATCCAACAGAGTAGTCCACACGGGGTGACGATCGTTAAAATCGAGAAAACACAAAGATGGTATGTCTAATGTCTAGCAGAGTAGTACACATGGACATGACAACAGTGATAAACAATACAACACATCTTCAACTATATGAGTACTAAAATAACTAAAATAATTCAGCTATCTTAGTATAGGTTAAACAAACATGCATTACAAACGTTTAAAGAACAGTCTTACAAATGAATACAAAACGTGCATGAAAACGGGTTGGCTTGAGATAGGCTTTCTGAATTAAGAAAAAGATCCAAGACGCATTTGTACACCATACATCACTTGTCCTAGTGATGGGACGTTGAAGCCAATTTTCGCTCCTCAAAGAACATACTACAAACTCTCAAGGCTATGCGAGAGGAGCCAAGGTGAAAAGTCCTTTGCTCATATAATGAGGGGGGTATATATAGCCATGGGGGTATAACTGACCCTTGTGACTCTTCGACTTCCCTCATGACTGTTTAACTTCTTATGAATTTTTGACTTTGCATGACTCTTCAACTTCAAATGTGGGTCTCTTGGACTTCCACTTTACATTACATTGATTACAACAAGTATGGCCCATAGTAGTGATGTGGCTGAGACAAATCATGGCACAACTCGACATGACACTGCTGACATGTACTGGGTGACTGAGGTGTCCATGTAGAGTTGTTGTGCTGTTGAGTGATGGTATACTCTTGGTGTAATATATCTTCACCTCCGCATGGCAAAGTGCGTGGGGTTTTCGATGGTCTTGGTTTTTGATTGATGGTGCATGTGAATGTGTCCCTTTCGCTCGCTTGCTTGATGTGATTCATGTGTTCGTTCGACCACAAGCAAGTATTCTAGCATGCACCTCTTTTCCATCCCATTCATTGTTGCGCCATGTTTTATCGATATACCTATTCTTGCAATCACTCATGACGAGATGACATCAAATCCAAAAATCTCCTAGTCTATCATGATGCATTGTTTTTCATTTTGGTGCAGGTGACCGGTAGAGGGACAAGGCACTGAAACTGCACAAAGCATAACTCAGGCTGGGATACAAGGCTCTAGAGCACTGTCAGGAAAAACTGCGCAGATGTCACTGGGAAACAAATTTTCGCAATCCGAGACAATAGTAACAATTGTGGGGAAAAACCCAGCTGGAAGGCAAGATTGCGCAATTTACAGAAGGAAGGCTAGGCAGAGTGTCGAGGTGTTGCTGGGCCAATCTGCGCAATTTTCAAGGGGAGCACTAGGCAGTTCATCCAGCTGGGATATGTGAAATTTCCCTGGGGAAGATAGTGCAGGCAACAGGAGGCATTAGCAGAAAAATTTGCACAGTTTTTCAGAGGAGGAAAAGATCGGGTTGCAAGAGCTGCTAGTCAAAATTGCGCAATCCTGGGAGATAGTCCAGGCGTGGATAGTTTTGCGCAATTTCTAGGATGATTACAAAGTGGGGAAGAAGGGTAGGTGGAGGACAACTTTGCACAATTTTGGAGATCAGTACAACCCTGGGTCACAATTCAAGTCATTTCCTCTCGTTGATCAGTGGGAGGCTTAATGGGAGGTCTTGCAGGAAGCACAAACGAGATCGGTTTCTGGTACAACTTCTGTGCAGTTCTGGGAAGCCGTCAGCTGGCTCATTTCCAGAATTGTACATAACAAGCTGCCAGGAGGACAGCCTCAAGCTCTGCACAGTTCTGGGCAGTAGTGCAGGGTCACTGAGATCGAGTCCAGTTGACGAAAGGTTATCCGGTCGATAGATTTTCAGGAAAAATGACTATGTGTGGATGAAAGTGTACTTGTGCATACATGACAATGTGATCACACACTTAGCATGACTAAAAAACAAGACACCTCAAACCATCAAGACAACATGTGCTCAGTGAGACTGACTCAACCGTTAACAATGATAAGTGCGAAAGTTGAAATATGTCTTCGAACAACCATGACAACACTTGTGTGACAATGCTTACAACTTTGTGTGTGAGTTTGACCAATGTCGACAGAGCAAAAACAAGTCATATATACCAAGACAACCTTGAAAATGCTAGGACAAACTTGTAATCATGACATAGTGATCAACATGCCAAAAGTTGATAAGTGATTGATCAAGAAAAAAGGGTGTGAAAACTCAACAGGAGCTCATGGGATGAGTCCAAGTGTTTGAAACCATCAAGGGGTAAAACCAAGGAAGGCTCTGAAATTTTGATGCAAGCCAAAATTTTGGAGGGTGTTGCACCGCTACAACACTTGGTGACACACTGTTTGAATGCCAACATCTCTTTTTCAGTTCATTTGCAGCACATGGCCTTGGCCTTGCATGAAGTATTGATTCATTGTGCATGTTACTTTGGCTTCCCCACTTACCCCATGGATAGACATGGTTCACCTTGTACCAACTCAGTCAAACACAACAAAATTTTTAGCTAGATCATAGTGTTTCAAAATTGGGAAGGGTAGTCTGGTCTGCAAGCTTAAGATTTGCAGAGTATAACTTTTCATCTCTAGTGTTGCTCCACTACCAGCAGGCCTGGACAATACCTCGACGGAGTCATGTAGGAACACAAGAATTTTTCCATTGCCCGCGAGCCTGGTTAGTACTCCGGTGGAGTTTGCTGCTTCACCTCTTTGCGCAGGAAGCCTTTCTCTTCTTTAACCTTTGTATTTTTTTTTAAAAGAGGACTGTGCATAGGCACTTATTTATTTTTGGGGGGAAGAGGGATCCCAACTTATTTCGAGCAGAAGAGGTTGTTCCTTGAGAGAAGCATATAAGACCTATTATTTAGGTTTGTTCATTTAGATTTCCCCCCTTCTCTGTTTCTACAAGTTGGATTAAGCTTGAACACACAAAGCAGAAGACTGAGTATAAGCATGGGGTTTCCCGTTTGGGCACATATTCATGGTTTGAACAGATCTTCTCTTACAGAAGGATCGTATTTTCTGTCTAGGCTTCATTGGCCAAATGTTACAACAAAGCACAGTGAAGACGGATGTAGGACCGACGAAGTGTTGCAGTGTCACAAGACTCTTTAAATTCGACCACATATGTATTCAAAATCTAGAACACAATATTGAACAACACTTATTCGCATAGCGGAAACAAAAGGAAAGCTCAACATGAAAGGAAAAAAAAAGACAAGGAAATGAGTACACAAGTAAACAAAACCAGAAGACAAGAAAGAAAAATGGCTAAAGCAAACATAATGAAAATAAGAAAACCATGAGGGACTACGCGTGCAAGATGAGTGCAAGGAAGGAAAACTAAGATGCAATGAATCCTACTCCTAACCTAAGAGCTAGATAGTCGGTATTAAGTGACATCAAATTTCCAATGAAGCCATTGTAGTCGTTCTCGACTTGCAACCACAAGGATATAAGCAATTAAAATAGATAACAAATAATGTACAACCAAAAATACAGAATCTTGAAAATATTGCACACGGAAAGGAAGGTATTGTAGGTGGGTAGAAAAATGTGTCACGATTGCCCAATACACATGCTTACCTTTTCGATGGATACTATTATTAAATGAACCTCAGAAGCCTCTTGTGAGCGTGTGTTCATCTGCAACAAGCTTCTTAGCGAGCGTGAGGAAGGATTGAAGCTTGTTGCCTGCAACATGGCTCGCCAAGTAAGATTGTTCCATCCATTGAGTGATTGGATTGTGAAATTAATAATGGCTTTTTAGAAGGTCTCGTGTCCTATGAAAAGATGGTTATCTGATTGGAGAGATGAGATCACAATGGGAATCTTGTACAAAAAAATAAATGTGATCAATCTCATCAATCATGCCAAGAGAGTGATAACCTTCCATAACCATTAGCGCAGGTTGAAGTGCCTCACCCGTTTGATAGAAATCTGAGGAGAAAGATGTTAAACAGTAAAGATCAGAGAGAACAAAGTAACTACCATTGAATTCATCACTAAGAAAATGATGAGCTATATGATAGTCACCCAAGTTGGGGAAATGATCAGATAAGGTTTTTGAGACAACAGATTCCCAATTTGCAATGAACAAAGAAAAATTCGTTTAAACAATATTGAAAATGTGTTGAACAATGGAACCAAGTTCGTTGTGAGCTAGACCTAATGGACCACCCCCTTATAACTAGTAAAAAATTTGCGTAGGCATCATGGTCATCACAGGAATGTAAACGGGATGCCAACATTGTGAATGCGTGAAACCAGTTGGGGCATGGTGAAATGAAAGGGACTTGCTTCATGTGATAGCTTGTACGCTCATCATCACACAGGGGAATTGTTGGTGTGATGAGCAAGCATATTTGAAATACAAGGTTCGCAAAGAGATTGAGGAGCTGATCATGCGATGGAAAATCCAATAAGTATGAGTGCAGGCAAAGACAGTATTTGGGATGATAAACTTCATAATTTCATGATTTCATGAGGGACAAACATTCCCATCCCGAGTTTGACGCAAGAGATGTGCATGAAGATGGATGTGTTGTGACATATTTGTGAATTCGGTCATAAGTGAAATTTTGAAAATTTGAGAGATCACATCCGGAATACCAAACATTTTTTACATGTGAACTCACATCAAGTGCAACCATGCAGATAGAGAGATTGTGTGTGAGAAACTAGATCTGACTAAGTTTTGGGGCCTTACCAGAGTCGTGAGGTCCTGACATAACCATCAATGGACGTTGAAGTGCCTTGACTCCCTGGCACATCCTGAAACTTTCTAGAATTTCATAATCATATTTTGAAGCTTGAACTAGATTATGCATGGCTTGAGGCTGGTTGTTGTTTTTGATTTTAAAATTTCTCTCAGCATGGTAGCCATCTATGTTAGAGGTTGCACTAGATTTTTTAGCGTTAGCAAGCTAATGTGGAGTTGTCTTCATGCAAGAGAAGAGATGATGGGGAATGGGAAGTATGCTCTATGATTAAACTATTTTCAACTTCATCATGGACAACCTCACTACCTTGTGTCAATTGAGGAGATAACTCATCAGATGAAGAAGTGAGAGAATATGGAGTATCTCCAACACATGTGGATGTGTTGTGAATGGTAGGTCACACGGGCAAGTGAGGTGAAGAGGAAGTTTTGATATGAACATCTTCTTTGATCGGAGGAAATTATAGATATGACTTAGAGTATTTATGATAAAATGGAAGGTCACATGATGTGCTTGGGCGTTCGTCATGGTATATGGAAGCATGGGAGTGATGACTGCCCAAGGCTTGTGGTTGATTGAAAGAATTAATTATACAAGATGTTTCACCGAGATTAGTAGATTGAGAATTGTTAGAGAATGGAAGCCCATTGTTTTGATGTAGACAATTTTGAATCAAGGAGGGGGAATTGATAGTGTCTTCACCTTTCTTCTCCTGTTCTAGTGTAATGTAACTTCCTTGTGCCTGATCGCAATTTGAGCCAACATATTGAGAATCGAGAGAATGTGCATAGCTGGCTGGCGAAACAGATTGATCAAGTGAGTCATGGTACAAGGAGTCATGGCTTGTGAATGATGGGGGATGGTAGAGAGGCAAAGCAACTTCGAGAACTGAGTTGTGAATGGTGATGTCCTCTTGTGGAATGGAGGAGTGACTCTTGGCTATAGGCTTTCTGAGCCATTTTGGAACTTCTTCCATGGAAGCGGGAGACAAATGAGAAGATGGGCTAGGGACATGCTACATAGATTCCTCAACTATGCAATCAACGCAAGGGGGCACCCTCATCAGGAATGGAAAATGAGGAGGACAAGGAACAAATGCAGTGTTGGGATCCTCCTCTACAATATGAGGTGCCTCTCAATCCACAAGAGTTGGGGAAGCAGAAAAATTGGGAGGTTCAAGTTCACCGTATGAAGAGACGCGAACCAAGTGCTCAAGCTCTTGTTTCAAGAAATCCCAGTTCAAATCTTCTTCCAGAGTTTCATAGCAAAGGTGAAGAAATAGATCATAGAATTTATCAACTGATTCATTAGGCTCCATGCTTAATAGGTTGATTCTTCCACAAACATCTCGGTAGTTATACTTACTGAAGGCTTGATGGAGCTCCTTCAGGAAAGGGAGAAGGGAATGGATGGAAGCGAGTGGCAGGATATGACACCACCTCATTAGCACGACCTTCAAGGGTGAGGAAGAAAAGCACACAAGAAGATTCCTCATTATTGATTTCATAAGGCTGGCAAATTTGAAGAAAATCATAAATGTGTTTGGATATGGACGTTCCGTCCTAACCATCAAATTTTAACTGTGACAAGTGAATGAGAAGCTCATCGGGGAGTGAAATTTGATCAAGGTAAAAATTAGGGAAATACCCCAGGAGCACGATTGATGGATGAGCCATTTTAGATAAGAGATTCAAGCTAGATGCAATGGGCTCGGCTTGTCACCTGGCCTTCCTTCTAGCACCATTTTGTTGATGGTGTTGGAATTGCCAACAAATGGGATCTCCCCAGTATGAAGTCCCAACTAGACCTCACACCGTTTCGTGTAGGAGCCCCATCCGATACGATGGCCCGATTTCCATTATCGTAGATATTTTCCTTAGCTCTTGCTATTCAACACATGAGAGTGTTATGCTTGTAGCTTCAAGAAAGCGAGGTGAGTATGCCTGGTGAGTGCTTAATGTAACTCTATGTTTGGGTTATCTTACTGTCAAAAAGGGGAGGTAAAGTGAGCCTCTTGGTGAGAGGGAATAGTCCCAACATAGGAAGAAACACATGTGAACAACAACAAGGGTTTGTCGAGCATCCAACAAAATAGTCCACAACGAATGCGGTAGTCGTGAAAACTAAAGTTCAAGGGAGAACATGTACACCATCCACCGAAGTAGTCCACATGGGGGTGACGGTCATTAAAACTGAGAAAACACAAAGGTGGTATGTCTAATGTCTGGCGGAGTAGTCTACACAGATGGGACATCAGTGATAAATAATACAACACATGTTCAACAATATGAGTACTAAAATAACTGAAGTAGTTCAACTATCTTAGTAAAGGTTAAGCAAACATGCATTACAAATGTTTAAAGAATAGTCTTGTAAATGGATACAAAACATGCATGAAAATGTGTTGGCCTGAGAAAGGGTTCTGAATTAAGCAAAAGATTCAAGATAGATCTATACACCATACATGACTAGTCCCAGTAATGGGACGTTGGAGTCACTGTTCGCTCCTCAAAGAACATACTAAAAACTCTCAAGGCTATGTGGGAGGAGCCAAGGTGAAAAGTCCTTTGCTCATATAATGAGGGGGTATATATAGCCAAGGGGGTATAAATGACCCTTCTGACTCTTCAACTTCCCTCATGACTGTTTGCCTTTTTATGAATTTTTGACTTTACATGACTCTTCAACTTCAAATGTCGGTCTCTTGGACTTCCACTTTACATTACATTGATTACAACAAGAATGACCCATAGTAGTGATGTGGCCAAGACAACTCATGACACAACTCGACATGACACCACTGACATGTACTGGCTGACTGAGGTGTCCTTTTCAAGCTACTATGCTGCTAAGTGATGGTATATTCTTGGTGTAATATGTCTTCATCGCTGAATGGAAAAGTGTGTGGGTTCTTCAATGAGCTTGACCTTTGCTTGATGTTGCATATGAATGTGTTCCTTTCTCTTGCTTGCTCAATGTGCTTCATGTGTTCGTTCGACTGCGAGCAAGTCTTATAACATGCACCTCTTTTCCATCCCATTTGTCATCACACCATGTTTCATCGACGTACCTGTTACTGCAATCACTCATGATGAGATGACATCAAAACCAAAAATCTCCTAGTCTATCATGATGCATTGTTTTCCATTTCGGTGCAGGTGACCGGGAGAGGGACAAGGCACTAAAACTGCACTAAGCACAAATTAGGCTAGGATGTGAAAAAATGCACAGATGTCACTGGGAGATAGATTTTCACAATCCGGGACAATAATCACAACTGCGGGGCAAAATCCATATGGGAGGAAAGATTGCACAGTTCCCGAGAGGAAGGCTAGGTGGGGTGTCAGGGAGCTTCTGGGCCAATCTGCACAATTTTCAAGGGGAGCACTGGGCAGGTCATCCAGCTAGGATTTGCACAATTTCTCTGGGGAAGAAAGTGTGGAAAGCATGGGGCACTAGTAGAAAAATATGTGCATCTTTCTAGAGGAGGATAAGATCACACTGTAGGAGTTGCTAGTCAAAATTGCACAATCCTTGGAGACAATCCAAGCCTGGATAGTTCTGCCTAATTTTTGGGCTAATTGTAGAGCGCGAAAGAAGGGTAGTCAGAGGGTAGCTCTGCCCAATTTATGGGCTGATTGCAAAGCAAGTAAGAAGGCCAGGCAGAGGACAACTCTACACAATTTTGGAGATCAATACAACTCTCGGTCATAGCTCAAGTCATTTCTTTCGGTTGACCAGCGGGAGGCTTTGTGGGAGGTCTTGCAGGAAGCGCACACTGGATCGGTTTCTGGGACAAATTCTGTGCAGTTCTGGGAGTCAGTTAACTATCTTATTTCTAGAATTGCACAGAGAAGGCTACCAGGAGGAAAACCTCAATATTTGCGTGTTTCTGGGAAGAAGTGCAAGGTCATTGAGATTGGGTCCGGTTGATAGATTTTCGGGAAAATTAACGAAGTGTGGAAGCAAGTGTACTTGTGCATGCATGACATTGTGATCATAAATTTAGCATGACTCGATGAAAAGACACTTCAAACCAGCAAGACAGCATGTGTTTAGTGAGATTGACTCAATGGTTAAGAGTGACAAGTGCAACAGTTGAAACATGTCTTCGAACGACCGTGATGACACTTGTGCGACAATGTTTACAACTTTGTGTGTGAGTTCGACCTATGTCGACGAAGTGAAAACAACTCATACATACTAATGAGCCCCATAAATGAGTAATTATATGAGCTCATTTTTCCTCCTTGTTAGCTTTGACGTGGTATCCTTATTCACCAAGATTCCTTTTGATGAGGCCATTCAGGTTATAAAAGATGTTACTGATCCATGGACTGCAAAATTGGCTGAAATATGCTTAAGGTCAACTGTGTTCACCTTCCAGGGAGTATTTTATGAGCAAACATCTGGTGTGGCAATGGGATCTCCCCTCTCGCCCATCGTAGCCAACCTATACATGGAATACTTTGAAAAGAAGGCCCTTGAATCATATCCTTTAAAACCAGCATGGTGGAAGCAATTTGTCGATGATACAAATATAAAATGGACTCATGGTAAACCTGAGCTTGACAAGTTTTTCATTCACCTGAATTCTATCTCTCTAGAAATAAAATTTACTATGGAACTTGAGGAAAACATGAGCATCCCATTTTTAGACGTTCTAATCATCAGGTAAGAGGATGGCTCTTTAGGACATAAAGTCTTCAGGAAGTCAACACACACAGAAAGTTACCTCCATGCTGAATCCCACCATCACCCAGCCCAGAAGTTTGGTGTTCTAAACACCCTTTCCATCAGAGCCCTTCGAATATCTGACTCAGAGCATCTGAACGAAGAAAAGAAGCATTTGGTTTCAACCTTTAAGAGCATAGGTTACAAGGAACAAGAGATTAAAAGAGCCATAGAAAAAGCCGAAAGAAAGTTACTATATCATAAACCTAAGGCTCAAGACCAACCTCAGAATGGTAAAGTTTTTCTACCTTATATCCATGGAGTTATAGATAAAATCGCTAAAATCCTAAGGAAGAAAAACATCATCACGCATTTCTCAGCCCATGGAACTATTAGGCAAGGTTTGAGGTCTGTAAAAGATGATGTTGACAAACATCAGCTCAAAGGAGTCTACAAAACAGATTGTTCATGCGGAAAAAGCTACATTGGTGAAACAGGTCGCTCCCTCCAGACAAGGCTCAAGGAACATGGCGCTGATATTAAGAATGAAAGATCTCGTACCTCAGCCTTGGCTGAGCACTCCACAAAGACTAAGCACCATATATGCCTCGAAAGCGCATCGATTATTGCAATGGAGGAGCAGCAGCAGAGACGGAAGATCAGAGAAGCGCTTGAAATTATCAAGCATCCTCATAATCTAAACAGAGATAACGGTATGGAGATTAGCAGGAGCTGGCTTCCCTTGATCAAGGAATCAAGATCGCAAACTCACCCCAGGTATAACAGGTAAGCAGGTAAAATATTCTAATAACCCTATTTTAATATTAACAGATTTATAATAATTAACCCTGAAATTCAACCTAATATAGGAATTTCTATATATTAATTAATATATTACCATCATATTAATTAATTATAATTAATAAATGGGGATATATATATATTAAGTAGTATATTATTATCCATTATTTAATTAATAACATAATTAATAATCAAAATTAATAATGAGAATATATATATATAATATTATATATAATATATATATATATCCACTAGATATTAATTATCCCATAAATTAATTTTAATTATTCATAATTAATTAATTAATTAATAAAAACATATTAATAAAGTTAATAAGTAATAATAAATATTAAATTAATAAATTAAATCATTAAATTAAATTAACTTAATAATTTAAAATTAATAATTTTATTTAATAAAATAGAATCAATTAATTTAACAATTTATTTTATTCTAATTAAATTAATAGAATTAATGATAAGATTAAAAAATAAAAAATTAAATAATTAAATTAATTAATTAGTAATAATTTAAGAAATAAAATAAAATTAATAGAATTAATAAATAAATTTCCCAGCCGACAGTGTATTGTTCCAAAAATTTAACCTCAATAGTATTTATTTCTCTAAAGCAGCTCATCTTTTATCATCATTCTTAAAGTCCCGATGATGGATCCCAGTTGGGATTTGAAATGTTGGCATAAAAATGTTCATACTGTGGGTTCTCCGGTTACTGATTCAATAGTTAAATCAACTATTCTCTTAGCTTATTGCATGTTTTTTGATTATTTTTATGCTTATGGAGTGAGTTGAGTTAGTTATAATGCCATGAGGTCTAATATGTGTTTAATACAATTTTTTGTTGAATTTTGAAGACAAAGTCAAAGATTCAATGGACAATTGGCAGCAATAATTCGAAGTGGACAAAGGAGAGGATTATATAGGAGGGAATCCCCCTAATTTATTACTCCCCACTTCAAATTCCCCTTCATGCAGCTCAGATTACAAACAACCAAATCAATGCACTAAGAGGCAGCCAAGCAAGTGGAGGATAACTTATGTTTATCTTGAGTTTTGGGAGCCAAGCTTCCCTGATTTTAAGGAAGCTGTTGGGAGCTTCAGTTGTATAAGTAGAGAGGCCTAGGGCCTCACTAGGGTCGAATTTTTGTCGGATTTTTGTTGTACTTTTGTTATTGTAAAACTCTGCTCAACTTCGAGCTTACTTTTGTGGACAGTTTCATGTAATCATATTACTGTTTTGATAATAAAGATGAGATCCTTTTTGAGCTAGCACCGAGTTATCTTAGAGAGCTGAAGCTCTTGGGTTAGGCTCCAATCCAAGTAGCCAAGCTTCTCTTTGTTTCTATTTATATGCTTTGTTTTAGTTTATGGATTAGTTGCTGTTAGATGAATTTCTTTCTTGGTTAAGAATAGGTTGCTTTTGGTGATTTAGAAGGTTTTTCCCATTTGTGTTTTCTATAGCAGGTCAAGTAGTGATAGAAAGAAGATTCAAAAGGCTAGCAACAGTGCCTTGGCCTCTTTTCCTCCCTTTGGGACCATGAACTGAGGCAAAGACCCTCTTGCTACCCCACAAACACAAATTTTCCTTCTCCATAGGATTTTTAGTGTTTGCAAGTTTGTTAGAAGGTTAATGCTTTGCTTTAGATCTCTTCCACCATGCTCATTTCTGTCTTTGCAATAAGTCTTCTTCTATGTTTTCTCTCCTTGTAGCATTTTTCAACATTGACTTCCATGGCTTATAATTTAGACTAGCTTGATGCAAAATTCTGTTTTTCTGATGTACTCATTTCCTTGTTTGCTTGATCTCATTGGCTAACTGTCAGTTCTTTTGCACCAGATCTCTCTTCACCGCAAGTCAGCCTATCAACCATCACATTCTCCCTTTGATCCATGCCCTACAGGTCACCCAAAGTTCACCTCAAATCTGCCTTAGTTTTATGCATTTTTCCATAGGACTTCTTCCTCTCTCCCAATCATCTTTCTCTCTCTTAGTGATTCTTGGTGGACCCTAGGCACTCTAACACATCATCCCAACCTTCATCTACCTTTTCCACCCACTCTCACACCCTCAAAACCTTCAAAACTGCTCTCGACATCCCCTTGTAGACTTCCTGTAGACCCCTTGTGTCCTCATATAGATTTTCTTGTAGGCTTTCTTTTGAAGGCCGATTGTGGAAAAAGCCTCCAGAAGGCCACCCGAGACCTCCTAGGACCCATATATACCATCCTAATCTCATCAAACCCCAAAGTGACCCTTCAACACCACCTATTCACTTCCACTTTCACACACAATAAAATACATGCATGTCAATTTCACATAAAAATACCTAAAAATCCAGAAAGATGTTTTTTGCTCATTTACTTCTAGAAATAACTTGAGTAGTTGTTGTTTAATTCCTTGAGTAAGTAATGGAATTCATTTCATGGTTTTCATAGTGCTTTCTGCAAAAGTAGGATTAGTCGGTTAAGTAGGGTTTGCTAGGTTTACTTTACATTTCAGTCTTTTTCGTTTCTGCAATTAGAGTAGCCTCTGTAGAGTAAGATTTCATTTCTTTCATCACATATAAAGCTTCTTCTAGAATCCATAGAAGTTGACTTGAGCTCCTAGTGATCTTGCGCCCGCTGACCAAGTGATAGCTTGCAGTAAGAACTAGTACTTGTGCATACAACACCATTGCTTCCAAGTTTGTTACGAACTAACAGGTTGATAAAAGTAAAGTAGGTAGCTCAAGAGTTGCAGCATTATTGCTACAATACTGGTGCTCACAACTTTTTGACGTTGTTGCTAGGGAAGCGTTAGAGTATTCTGTGATCATTGATTTCTTCTATTTTCTTCTTGCAACATTATGCTAATAGTTTATTTCAGCAAAAATAGACTAGTCATTTCTCTTTTTTCAAGTTTTGCATTTCCTTGCTTTCCTTTTCAATTCTGCAAATTTCATTTCAACAAAAGTAGACTAGTCATTTATTTTCTTTCAATCCTGCATTTCCTTGCTTTCCTTTCAATTCTACAAATTTCATTTCAGCAAGTTCATTTTAGTTAGTTTCAATTTGTTTTGTTCAATCAATTTCAGTTTTGAAGGTACTATGAGTGTGGGGAAAAAGGAAACAAAAACCAACCAAAAAGATTTCTTTTCATGCCTCGTAGGAATAGAGATAACTCAAGAAAATGTTTGCCCAACACCCCCACTACTTCACACAACCAACCTTCTCTCTTATTTGGTGGTTGCAACGAGAACCCTTAGGTGAACATCCAGATATATTTGAAGAACCTATAGGGGAAGAAGAAGAAGAAAACATTCCTTTGGAGCCAATGGCTAAAAATAGAAATGCCGGGGGTAGTACCTTTTCTTCCAACTCATCCATTAAAGGTGAAATTGGAAACATGATGGAAGACTTCAAGAGTAAGATGTTGCAGATTCTTGTCATGCAAATTGATACCTTACATATCAAAAGAAAACAAGAGGAAGCAGAGAGGCTTTGGCCATTTTTTTCCCTAGATGCACCAGGAGGCATCCTAGGAATGAATGCCCATTGAACTCTATAGAGGTTTGTTCAATCCGTGAAGAAAATCATTCTACAGATAAGTGCCCTTGATTGCCCAGACTTAAAGCTATATACCAAGTGGCCGAAGGAGCCACTGAATAAATATATTACATAAACCAAAGGAGACCGCATGGACCTAGACCATATCAGCAGGGGATGCAAGGGACATCTCAAGCATACTACAACCCTAACCTAGTCACATCCATACCTTCTTAGGGCCCCCTTTCTCATCCTTCCTGGTCAACACCTCTTCCTTGGTTCTTCACATCTCCATATCATGCCTAACCAGCTACTCATTCATTTCAACCCTATGCTCAACCGCAACCTCAGTGGAATGCATCTCATCAGGGTTGGAGGCCCCAATACATCCCTCTTTCCGCCCTTCTACCTCCACCACCTACCCAAACACAACCCCATCCACATCCATCTCAAATATACACTCCCACTTAACTACCTGTATCACCATTTCCAAACCCACACATTGAAGTAGCTCAACCCATTTACAATGCCGAGGTACAACACTTTCAGACAAATCCTCTTGAGCTTAATAGTATTCACCATAGCTCGAGAAGAGTATTGCAAAAAAGAGATTACATTGATATCATTGAAGGACTACATCCAGAAGAAGATTCAAAAGAGAAGATAAAAAAACCATGGGCTACACTTGATGAAGAAAAGACATCAAAATCAGAGATCGAGAGAGCTCCCTCATGGTTACCATCAAATCCTCCATGTATTCAAGAGAAAAATTACCAAAAAGGGGAAGATGTGAAGGTCATGGTAGAAGGAGGCATGAAGAATGATCCAGATCAACAAAAGGATCAAGGACATCACAACCATATTGAAATATGGTTCTAGACAGTCACTAAGTTGCAGCACCACTCTCTTCCTCAACTATGCTTGATCCTTTCAAAGTCAAATCATTTGTTCTCTGAAATCCAGGTACATGCCAAAGCATACATTTGAAGCCTCCACATCATTTTGTCTACCATCTTGATGTGCACATGGCTCCATTGGAAGTAGTCTTATACTTGAAAGTGATTTTTTTTTCAAGTAGGGTAGGGTAGGGGGAAAAAAATGAAAAATAAGAGAAAAAATAATAAGGACTCAAGTGAAAACCTCCATGAGGTGCTTGAATCCCATCATTGGGTTGAAAACCTATTCTAAGGCGGACCAGTGATGAAAAAAAAGAAGAGAAAAATAAGATCTCTGGTGAAAACCTCCCTTGGAGGTGCCCAGGGTAGGGAATTAGGGTGAAAACCTCTTTGAGGCACCCTAGTTGTTTTCAAAAAAGAAAAGAGAGAAAAAAGGAGAATTTTTTTGTTGCATTGCAGGTTTGTAGGAGGATTATAGGGAGTAGAAGGTGGTGCCAAGGGGAACCTGACATTCATACCAGCACCCATCTCATCTTCTCCAAACTTTCTCCATCATTTTTGGCATTTATTTCACCCCACTATGCTTCTTTTTCAAAAACTATGTTTCCTACAAGAGGCTTTGTATTTTCTACAGGAGGCTCCTATGGGAATTACAGAGAGACAGAAATGGATACAAAAGGTATTTTGAGGGACAGGGAAGCTTCATGAAGAACCTATAAATCCTCTTACAGTCTTCAAACCTCCTTGCCATCATTTCCAAACTTGCATCACACCCTAAGCATCATTTTTCTTCCTGTCCAAGAAAAACACAGGAAAAACTGTTTTTCAGTAAAAAAATAAAATAAGAGAGGAATCAACACCATCCACCCATAATTCTCAAGCTTCTACCACTCATTTTCCTTGTTGTCCTAAAAAACTATAGGCTACTCTGTTTTACTATAGGATACAAAAATACATAGAACATAAATTTTTTTCTCCATAACTTGAAAACCGTGCATCCATTTAAAAAAACGTTTCAGGGGGAGATGCATATGGATAATAGTAACATGCCCAAGTAGTTTTGGCAAATTCAAGTGCATGATTTCCAAGAAATTGACCTCCATCACCTTCAGCCATTTTTAGCTTTCCTCGAGATCCGTGCATCCATTAACCAAAATTTTTCTATGGGGAGGTGCATAATGATGATGGAAACATGCTAAAAAACTTTCAGGTCAATCCAGTCTACCGTTTGGGAGATATGGACAAAACAAGTTATTGTCCTACAAACCCACAACAGCGGATTCCATAGAAGTCCAGCAACAGCAGCAAGGGACAAAATAGGATGAAAAGGCACATGTAGCTAAGCTCCAGCAAAAGAAGAACCTACAAAAACACACAATAACACAATATGCATAAAGAGAAATGAAGGCATGCAGTAGAGAGAGCCATAGCACCTCACAACAAATGCATTCAAATCTCAGTAAGTAACTAACCCGCTCCTCTGTTTGCATTTGTATAATTAGAAAGCATGCAACAACAACGAGATGGCTGAGGTTGAACAAGGGAAAGGTGGCCAGTTAACTTGGCCACCTTCATCTAGTTGATTGCACTCATCCAAAGATGTCACCCACACGTGCACATAGTCAACTTAAGAGAGATGTCAAGGAAAGGGAGTGGAGGTTGTGTAAACTCTGATGCAATGATGACAGGTGATTGCGGGGAGAAAGCATGATGACAAGGCAGGTTGGGAACAATGGTCCAAATATGGTTAACGTACAGTTTTTCCAACTCACCCCCATTACTGGAAATACCTAAAAAGAGTAATAAGTACTCCTCCTCGAGCATTGTCACCACCTTTCCTTTATTCTCTCCTCGTAAACTAAGCTGCAACAGACTCTTTGTGCCCACACAGCCTCGAAACCATTATTCTCCATCGATTTCTCCCATCCTCCTTCTCTCAGTGTTCTCTACAAGAGCACTTACAGGTTTTATAGGAGCACCTACAGGGAGTTCTACAAGAGGGCCTGTAAGCTGTTTTGGAGAGGGAAAACACAATTTTTAGCCCAATTCTCGGGTTGAAGAGGTAGGTTCTTGGCATGCCTCCATTGAATATCAAAATATGCAAGAAGTGGTTTGGTTTTGAGGAGAACATAGAACTTTTAGGTGGATGAAATACATAACATAATTTTTTCTTATTCCTTAAAAAAAACACAGTCTTCCTATTTCTCTATTTTTCTTCAAAAATTGTTGTCTCTCATTTGGTTTCAAAAAGAAGCATAAACAAAATTACAGGAGGTTTTATGAAGAAGGAGAAGAAACTAGTGATTTAGAGGAACAAGAAGGGAAGAAGAAAGAACCAAAAGAGAGAAGGAGAAAACAGAGCAAACACAGATAGAGACAAAGAGAGAAGGAGGAAAAGGCGCAGAAAGGAAAGAAACAGAGATAGAAAGAGGAAAAGAGGCAGAAAAGATAGAAGTGTCCCTTGAGACCCTAGAAAGAGAGGTAGTAGCTACTCTCACTGCCCTCAGCACACTAATTAAACCAAAACGAAAGAGGAAGAGGAAGACCTCAATGTATTTCAGGACTAGGAAGAGCACAAGGATCAAAATAGGGAAAATCCAGCCTTCTTCTAAAGTGGCAATTGTTATTGAAGATTCACCCTTTTCCCAAAGAAAAGAATCCCCTTCCAAGGCACTCCACTTATGCAAGGGGGACTCTTAGATCTCCCACATGGAAAGAAAACGTAGAACTATAGGACTCAAAAATAGTTCTACAGGAGGCACAAACTATTCTATAGGAGACCCTGTCAAAACTACAGGAGACCGGAAAACTTGAAAAAATGGTAGAAGGACAGCCAACCTAGTCTTGGCTCTTACTACAATCTTCTTGAGGGGGGAAGAATCATTCCACAAAAATTTGCAATTCCACTATTCTTTGAATTGGAGAAAGAAAGAATAAAGACCCATAGTTGGATGCAAATAGCCAAATCCAAAGGTGCTGAGGATATTGGCCATATGGAGAACAAACTTAGATAAATGGGTAGAGAGTTAAGTATTGCCAGACACATGGAAGCAATCACAAGAAGTCACCTTGAAACTGAAAATGAATTGCTAAGAAGACAACTGCAAGAGAAAGAGACCCAATTGGCATGCATGGCCAACTGATCCGTGGAGGCATTGCAATGTAGGACACCAGCAAAATCTTATGACCTGTATCTTAGGGACCAATGGATGCAATTTCAGATCAAGACTTTGGCACAAAGAGGCACCATGCCTTTCCAAGATTACAGGCAGTTTATGGACCTATGTGACTAGAGCACATCAGAAGATAAGGCAAAGATGGCAGAATTCTACCTGCATAACATGGCCCTCACAAACATGAATGTGTGGGACCCCAATCCTAGGCTAGGGGACCTACAACCAATGGCCATGGCTTCATGGATGAACCATGAAGAGTTAAGGGAAATAGAAGTAAAAAGGTTGATGATAAGACAACAAAATGAGCCATTAGTGATCAGAGTTGAGCCATCAAATCCCATGGCACTCATCATCACACACTAGCTACTTGCCAACAATCCTCAGATTGCTCCTATATATATAAGTGATCAAGCACAAGCCATTGCACATTATGAGGACATGGAAAGGCTACTTGGGGATGACTGTGTGGATGCTTGCATGAGGAGATGGAACACCTTACCACACAGTCTGAAGATCGGGAAATATCATTCCCCAATGAGGATGAAGGAGACACTAAGGAGAGTGCCAATGTACAAGCGCTCCATGAAGAGGCTGCAGGTCAATTAGATTTGCCTCAAATTGAGTGCCCCACCACTGATAGGAATGCTAGAAGGTAGACAAGAAGAAGAAGAGCAACAACAGTGAGAAGAGGTAGACAGAAAGGTAGGATTCTATGACAAAGAGGAGGAGACCACATCAGAAGCATGGGATTTTAGGGAGGCCACCAAGGCCATCAAAGATGAGGAGATGGACTAAGTTGCTCAGAGGATGAGCAACACCTTCAATAGGGGGGTGATGATCAACCCCATAAATGGGTAATTATATGGGCTCATTTTTCCTCCTAACATAGTTAAATCAACCATTCTCTTAGCTTATTGCATGTTTTTTTATTATATTTATGCTTATGGAATGAGTTGAGTTAGCTATTATGCCATGAGGTCTAATATGTGTTTAATGCAGATTTTTGAAGAAAATGTCAAAGATTCAACGGAAAATTGGCAGCAATAATTTGAAGTGGAAAAAGGAGAGGATTTATAGGAGGGAATCCCCCTCGTTTATTACTCCCCACTTCGAATTCCCCTTCATGCAGCTCGGAGTACAAACAGCCAAATCAATGCACTAGGAGGTAGCCGAGAAAGTGGAGGATTACTTATGTTTATCTTGAGTTTTGGGAGCCAAGCCTCCCTGATTTTAAGGAAGTTGTTGGGAGCTTTAGTTGTATAAGTAAAGAGGCTTAGGGCCTCACTAGGGTCGAATTTTTGTCAGATTTGTGTTGTACTTTTGCTATTGTAAAGCTCTGCTCAACTTCAAGCTTACTTTTGTGGACAATTTCATGTAATCCTATTACTGTTTTGATAATAAATATGAGATTCTTTTTGAGCTAGCACTGAGTTACCTCAGAGGGTTGAAGCTCTTGGGTTAGGGCCCAATCCAAGCAACCAAGCTCCTTTTTGTTTGTATTTATATGCTTTGTTTCAGTTTATGGATTAGTTGTTGTTAGATGAATTTCTTTCTTGGTTAAGAATAGGTTGCTTTCGGTGATTTAGAAGGTTGTTTCCATTTGTGCTTTCTATAGAAGGTCAAGTAGTGATAGAAAGTAGATTCAAAAGGCTAGTAATAGTGCCTTGGCCTATTTTCCTCCCTTTGGGACCATGAATTGAGGCAAAGACCCTCATGCTACCTCAAAAACAAAAATTTTATTTCTCCATAGGATTTCTAGTGTTTGCAAGTTTGTTCGAAGGTTAATGCTTTGCTTTAGATCTCTTCCACCATGCGCATTTCTGTCTTTACAATAAGTATTCTTCCAAGCTTTCTTTCCTTGTAGCATTTTTCAGCATTTACTTCCATGTAATTTAGACTAGCTTGATGCAAAATTCTGTTTTTTTGATCTACGCATTTCCTTGTTTGCTTGATCTCATTGGTTGACTGTTAGTTATTTTGCAGTAGATCTCTCCTCATAGCAAGTCACCCTATCAACCATCACATTCTCCCTTTGATCCATGCCCTACAAGTCACCCAAAGTTCACCTCAAATCTGCCTTAGTTTTCTGCATTTTTCCATAGGACTTCTTCCTCTCTCCCAATCATCTTTCCATCTCCTACTGATTCTTGGTGGACCCTAGGCACCCTAACAGATCATCCAAACCTTCACCTACCTTTTCCACCCACTCTCACACCCTCAAAAACTTCAAAACTGCTCTCGGCATCCTCCTGTAGACCTCTTATAGACTCCCTGTGTCCTCTAGTAGATTTTCCTGTAGGCTTTCTTTTGAAGGCCGAGTGTGGGAAAGGCCTCCAAAAGGCCACCCGGGACCTCCTAGGACCCATATAAACCATCCTACATTTCCTCAAACCCCAAAGTTTCCCTTCAACACCACCTATTCACTTCCACCTTCACACACAATAAAATACATGCATGTCAATTTCACATAAAAGTACCTGAAAATCCAAAATGATGTTTTTTGCTCATTTACTTCTAGAAATAGCTTGAGTAGATATTGTTTACTTCCTTCAGTAGGTAATGACATTCATTTCATGGTTTTCATAGTGCTTTCTGCAAAAGTAGGATTAGTTGGTTAAGTAGGGTTTGCGAGGTTTACTTTACATTTCATTCTTTTTCGTTTCTGTAATCAGAGTAGCCTCTTTAGAGTAAGCTTTCCTTTCTTTCATCAAATATAGAGCTTCTTCTGGAATCCATAGAAGTTGTCTTGAGCCCCTAGTGATCTTGCGCCAGCTGACCAAGTGATATCCTACAGTAAGAACTAGTATTTGTGCATACAACATCGTCGCTTCCAAGTTTGTTACAAACTACCGGGTTGATGAAAGTAAAGTAGGCAACCCATGAGTTGCAACATTATTGTTGCAATACTGGTGCTCACCACATACCAATACAACCTTAAAAATTCTAGAACAAACTTGTAAGAATGACATAGCGATCAACATGCCAAAAGATGATTGATGATTGATCAACCAAAAAGGGTGTGAAAACTCAACAGGAGGTCATGGGGTGAGCCCGAGTGTTTGCGACCATCAAGGGGTAAAACCAAGGAAGGCTCTGAAATTTGGATGCAGGCCAACATTTTGTAGTGTGTTGCAGTTTCTACAATAGAGGTAAAAAAATTTAAGCGATGCCCAATACAAAAACTATAGATAACTTGACGAGCAAAACTCAATCTGCTGCTCTGCAGAGCCTCGTAACATCCCGGCCTCCCTATTGTGGTGACTTGCTAAATTGAAAGTGAGGTGTCAACTCCAAAGAAGTTGATCAATTGAATTCATGGAGATTGTTCTGGAAACGAGATATGGTATAGATGCGTGCACGCCGCGAGGAAGAGTAACAAATTCTACAGTAGATCCAGTAAAGGAAACTCTTTGTCATTGTTAAGAGGGCACTCAACTACCATGTATGCTCAATGATTTTGGTTTGCATGAATCTTCTAATTGATGTAGCATTAAAATATTGTGATTTCTATCACCTCTAACATGATCATTGGTTTTGGGGCTGCAAACCTTTTTCTGTTAAAGCACATTCCGAACATATCGATCATGCATTTTCTCGAGTTAAGCATGTAATTGGTATTTTTCTTAGACAAATAGTCCAATGATAATCTTGAGGGTATTGACAAAATATGTTGAATTAACTTTTTGCCATGTTTAAATTTACACAATTAGGTGTCTTAAACCAGCCAACCCCACACAAATCCTTTGTTTGGGAATGGAGGTGTATAAGTTTTATCTCTAGGTATAGGAGCATTCTAGTGTTGATGTTCATCCATGGTTAGGTCTTCATGTTCATGAGTGTTTTGGGGTTGACATTGATGTACTTTATGATCCTGTTGATAGTACTAGAACCGCCAACATGTAAGGGGATCTTCCCGGTAAGAAGTCCCTATTAGACCTCAGATCGGTTGGTGTAGGAGTCCCAACAGTGGGTCATAAGGTAATGCCTTGACCACGATGTCACACAGAGGCAGGTAAGATAACTATGTCAGTAGAAAATATGTGACCGCTGCAGTGAGTCAAGGAAGGTGTATGAGAGGTTCTAACACAGGTGGGTTGAGATGAGGCTGAAGGTGAGTTCCACTTTGAAAGGTATCGGCCCCAAATCGACTAAGAACACACAAAACATAGGATATACATAGCTTCCAATGGAGCATTCCACTCAGATGCGGTAGTTACAACAAGGTTCATGTGAAAGGTATGTCTGATGGCTAGCACAACAATCGACACAGACGGGACAACATTAACAACATATACAACACATTTCCATTAATAGATTATGCATTACAACAAATGAATCAGTTCATATGTTGAACATAGGTTAAAGCAACTTGCATTACAAGTGTTAAAGATCAGGCTTACAACAGATACAATACATGTGTGAAAACGTGTTGGCTCTTATTCTATAAATAAGTGTAAGTTTCAATCATACAATACATATATGTAAACCTGATAGCCCCAACAGTGGAACATTATAGCCACATCCGCCTGCTCCTCTAAAGAGATGAACTAGCTCCATGCAGTAGAGAAGCCAAGGCGTGTTACAATACTACCCAAGATTTCTTCAAGATAGTCTTAATAGAAGCTTTACTGACCAAAAGCCCTTACAATGAGTTATGAGGGACTATTTATAGCAAAGGGTGGGGTGACCCTTGATATTCCCCTTTGTGACAGTTCAACTACCCTCATGATGTTGGGTTGTGTTATATTCTTTCCACGTAGTTAACCGGGGGTCGGAGGGAGGGAGGTCATAGGGGGTTTGAAGGGTACCCGTAACACCACTCTATGTGGTCTGAGGAAGCGCCCCATAAATTTTGGTTTTGGACCCTATGTTAGGTTGGGTGGACCCACCTATGGTTTTGTGCATGATTTCTGCACATGGTTTTTGACGTGAGGGTTTTCGGTCCATGGTTTTGAACATGATGGTTTTTCGGTCCATGGCATTGGATGCTTCAGTATGTATAAATATGTATTGTAAGATTGAAAGGAGCATAATGACAAATCAAGCTGGTAGTCCCGGTTTTGGGATCCAGGGGGAAATCTCTATGTATATGTGTTTTATGTGTTATGCTCTTGCATTGTTTATTTTATGTGTTTTAGAATTCGTATGCAGGTAATTTCTGTACAGGGTTAAAACCTACATTTGGTATCAAAGCTGTTTTGGCTTCAAGGGGACGCCTTTGTTGCTGAGGGGCTTCACTCGAGCATGTGGTAGACCCTATTCAGTGGGAGATCTGCGAGATTGATTATGGTGGTGAAAGAAGATGGCGAGCAGTGGAAAGATAGAGATCAAGAAATTTAATGGTCAGAGTTTTGAGTTGTGGAAACTCAAGATAGAGGATCTGTTGGTGGATAAAGATTAGTGGATCGTGGTAGGTCCGGGTGCTAAAACAATGGGAGTGTCCGATGAAGAATGGAAGAAGTTGGATCAGAAGCCAAAGAGAACAATACGATTGTGCACCTCAGATTCAGTATTATTGAATGTATTAGGGGAAGCTATGACAAAGGCTTTGTGGGACAAGTTAGGGACATTGTACCAATCTAAGTCTCTGGTGAATAAACTATTCCTATGGAAAAAGCTATATAGCCTGAAGATGAAAGATGGAGACTCAATGATAGAGCATCTGAACGCATTTAATACTGTGGTAAGTCAATTAGCATCTGTTGATATTAAAATTTTAGATGAAGATAAGTGCATCAGTTTGTTGTGTTCTCTACCAGATTCATGGGATAGTGTGGTTATTGCAATAGGTAGTAATGAAACTGCCTTGCAGTTTGATGAAATAGTCTCATCCTTGTTGATGGAGAAGATGATATGGAAAAATATGGAGAGCCAGAATGGTGATGCCTTGTCTGTACGAGGACAGTCCCAGAAAAAAAATAAAAATAAGTCATCGAGTGGAAGATATAAATCTAGAGGGAGATCTAAATCTCCAGGAAAACATGTAAAAGTAGTGTGCTGGAAATGTGGAAAGGAAGGGCACTACAAAAGGGATTGCAAATCTAAAGCTCCTGATAAAGGAAAGGGATTTGATGATGCTCCTTTTGTAGAGGTGAAAACTACCTCAAATGAAGGTGGGGATGTGTATTTGGTTTCTTCAAGTACACATGTAGATCATGAGGCACAGTTGATTGACTCAGGTGCAACCTTTCACTTCACTCCCCATAAAGAGTGGTTTTGTGAGTATGAGAAATATGATGGTGGTGATGTATTCTTGGGGGATGATAGGAAGGCTAGAATTGTTGGTCGCAGAAAAGAAAAGTTGAAATTGCAAGGTGAAAGGGTTAGAACACTTCCGGGTGTTCTGCATATTCCTGCATTGGCCAGAAATCTAATTTCTGTAAGCAAGTTGGATGATGCAGGTGTAAAAACAGTGTTCAGGAAGGATACATGCAAAATCGTGAGGGGAGCACTGGTATTGATGTGGGGAGTTTGGATAGGAACTCTGTACAAGCTACAAGGTAGCACTGTTATTGATGGGTGCAATAGTTCTATGGTTTCTGAAAGTGGAGTAGAAAATCTAGTGGTCTCTAGAGAGAAGACCATGTCGTGGCATCAAAGGCTTGGACATATTGGAGAGAAGGGCCTTTGAATACTTCATGGTAAAGGTATGGTATAAGGTATGACTAATAGCTCTCTGGATTTTGATTTCTGTGAAAATTGTGTATATCGGAAGCAGAATCAGGTGAGTTTCCCCTCTGGTAGTAAGAGGGCGAGGCAGATATTAGAACTTGTGCACAGTGATGTGTTTGGACCTGTGAAGGTTCCATCATTGGGTAAGTTTGTGTACTATGTATCATTTATAGATGAATTCTCAAGGAATACATGGATATATTTCCTTAAGAAGAAATCTGAAGTTTTTGACAGGTTTAAAGAATTTAAGGCTCTGGTGGAAAATCAAATAGAGAAGAATATAAAGGTGCTAAGGACATATAATGGTGGAGAATTCTGTAGCAAGGAATTTGAAGAATTCTGTAAGAAGTGTGGTATAGCACGGCAGAAGACTACTCCATATACACCTCAGGAAAATGGAGTCGCAGAAAGAATGAACAAGACTTTGATGGAAAGGGCAAGAAGCATGCCCAGTGGTGTCGGGTTAGGACAGGAATTCTGGGCAAAGGGAGTGGATACTGCATGTTACTTGGTCAATAGGTCACCTTCATCAGCATTGGAGGATAAGACTCCACAAGAAGTATGGACTGGTAAGAAACCCTCTCTTTCACATCTGAGGGTATTTGGATGTGATGCATATGTACATGTTCCAAAGGAGAAACGAACCAAGTTGGATAGTAAATATGAAAGTGCATCTTTATTGGGTATAAGGATGGTTTAAAGAGTTATAAGATTTGGAACCCAGTAACAAGAAAGGTTGTGTACACTGAGATGTGGTGTTCAAAGAGGGAAAGATGTTAGTAAACACAAATTTCAACCAAAGGAACCAGAGAAGATAGAGTTTGAGCTAAAGGAGGAAGAATCAAACTCTACAACAGAGAAGGAATCAGAAGATGAAGAGGCACAAACTTCGGGTGTGAGAAGATCAGCTTGAGAAAGAAGGCAGCCAGAAAGGTATAGTCCATCTGCTTTCTGTTCAAACTTTGCTTTGTCTGTTACTGATGATGATCCCAGAACTGTGAAGGAAGCAGTGGATTCAGAGGATGGAAAACTCCTGAAAGAGGCCATGGGTTGATGAAATGGCATCTTTGCACAAAAATGAGGCTTGGGATCTGGTGGAGTTGCCGGCTGGAAGGAAACCCATTCGCAGCAAATGGGTGTTCAAGAAGAAGGCAAATGCAGAAGGGAAGGTGGAGAAATACAAAGCTCGGTTGGTAGCAAAAGGTATTCCCAGGTGCCGGGAATTGATTTTGGTGATATTTTTTCTCCTGTTGCCAAGGTAACTTCTATTAGATTACTTTTATCTGTTGTTGCTGCTTTTGATTATGAGGTAGAACAGATGGATGTGAAGACAACATTTCTTCACAGGGATTTGGAAGAGGAAATCTACATGAAGCAACCTGAAGGCTTTGTGGTGAAGGGTAAGAAAGAACTAGTATGCAAGTTAAAAAAGTCTCTGTATGGGTTAAAACAGTCACCAAGGATGTGGTATCAGAAATTTGATACATTTATACAAGGACTTGGCTTCACCAGAAGCAAAGCAGATCACTATGTGTATTTTAAATTAATTGGTGACCATGTTATTTATCTGGTCTTGTATGTGGATGATATGTTGCTAGTCGGAAATGACAAAGAAATTATCCAGGATTTGAAGACCCATTTTTCCTCCAAATTCGACATGAAAGATCTTGGTTCTACAAACTATATTTTGGGCATGGAAATTAAAAGAGATCAGACAAAGAGGAAGCTCTGGTTAAACCCGAGGAAGTATGGTGAGACAATCTTGCAAAGGTTTAATATGTAGGATAGTAAACCGGTGAAGGTTCCTATTCTTGTAGGTGTGAGGTTATCTACTAAACAATGTCCCAAGACACAAGAAGAGGAAGAGGACATGTCCCGTGTTCCATATGCAAGTGCAGTCGGTAGCCTGATGTATGTAATAGTCTGCAATAGAGCAGGTTTATGTCAAAACTAGGGAAGGAGTATTGGACAACAACGAAGTAGGTTTTTAGGTATTTGCGTGGCACTAGTGATTATGGTTTATGCTACCAAGGAAGACCAAGATTGGACAGAGTGTTGGATATTCGTGGCTTTGTTGATGCAGACTAGGCTGGAGATCTGGATTAGAACAAGATCTCAAGTGGGTATTGTTAAACCTATTTGGAGGTGCAGTCAGTTGGATGAGTAAGAAATAATCTGTAGTGGCACTATCAACTACAAAGGTAGAATACATGGTAGCCACTCATGCAAGAAAGGAAGCAATTTGGTTGCAGAGATTGTGTTCAAATATGGGGTTAGTACAGGAAGCTATAAGGATAGACTGTGACAATCAAAGTGCAATTTTCTTGGCAAAGTGCATATCATTCAAAGACAAAGCACATCTCAGTATCACTTTGTGAGGGATATGATAGAAGACAAAAAGTTGTTGCTGGTAAAGTTGGATACTTTGAAGAATACTGCAGATGCATTGAAAAAATCTGTGAGCTCTGAGAAGTTCTCTTGGTGTAGAGAAACAATGGGTGTCGTAGGGCTAGATAAATAAGTAATCTCTCTTGTGGCTCCCTATGGAAAGAAAACAACAAGTGGGAGAATGTTGGGTTGTGTTATATTCTTTCCACAACTAGCCCATGTACTTAACTGGGGGTTAGAGGGGGGGAGGTCACAGGGGGTTTGAGGGGTACCCGTAACCCCACTCTATGGGGTTTGGGGCAGTGCCTCGGAAAATTTTGGTTTTGGACCCTATGTTAGGTTGGGTGGACCCACCTATGGTTTTGTGCATGATTTTCGCACATGGTTTTGGACGCAAGGGATTTTACTCCATGGTTTTAGATGTGATGGTTTTTTGGTCCATGGTATTGGATGCTTTGGAATGTATAAATATGTATTGTAACATTGAAAGGAACATAATGAAAAATCAAACTGGTAGTCTCGGTTTTTGGATCCAGGAGAAAATCTCTGTGTATATGTGTTTTACGTGTTATGCTATAATATTATTTACTTTATGTGTTTTAGAATTCGTATGCAGGTAATTTATGTATGAGGTTAAAACCTACACATGACTCTTCACCTACTCTATGACTATTACATCCAACTATTGACAATTGACTTACACTTGACGTGACTCAACATTACAATACACATGTACTCATATGAGACAACATGGCTTGAGAAAGCCTTGCAAGACATCACTGACACTTGGTCCATTGTGATGAGACCAACTCTTTGACATGTTTGTGATGGTGAAGTTGGTGAATTGATGCTAAGCTTGGTCGTCCGTGGCGGTGTGCATGCACCTCATGGTGACATCTTGCTAAACCGAACTCTTGCCTCCATTGCATTCAATGTATTGGTTCGGCCCCTTCATCCAACTCGTCTGGTAACATGTGCATGTTGCTCTTGGGTGCACCTAAACTAGAAACATAGTAATACATATTGTCTATGTTGATCTTCAAGTGTGTGTTGGCAATCAAGTGCATCAACTTGCAGAAGTACATGTTCAACTCCAGTTGGACTTACTTCCTGTCTTTGCCTTGGTGAGTGTGTTGAATGGGTTGGATTGCATGCAAGTGCACAATGACATGCATGCTGCTGAATCCCTTGCATGCAATCAACAACACTGCTCACCATGTCTACTTCGTGTTAGTTGCTAGGATGGACTTTAACTTGTACAAGTGTATTTTCATCCGTGAGTGCACGTTGTGCCCACTGCTATTCCTAATCCTTCTATAACTCATTCGTCTATCTATGCAGGTTCATGTTCTTCCTGAGTTGCTACTTCAACACATGAAACTCCTTCTTTGTTCCATTCCCTGTCTTCACGTGATCTTCATGTCGTTCCGTCACCTCATAGCCTAAGTCTCCAAAGTGTCTTTCATCATCAGTGGATCTGCTTAAGCTTGCAACTTTGTTTCACCTTTGTGTTGTCAACAATATTCCTCTTGCATTCATTGCATTCATGGCATTCATTGTGTTCATTGCATTTGCTACATTCGGTATGCTGCCTTCAACTGCTATTCATGACGCTACTTGCTGTGATGTTTTTGCTATCATATCTTGATGTCCTTTTCTACGAACAACTTGATAGCTTTGTGAGAATGCAAGCTCATAGAAATTTGATCGATTGCATCTCCAGGTGTGGTTTAGATGGTGTCTTCGACTCTGCTCTCTTGGAAACCATTGTACCTACACTGCTGAGAGGTAGATCAACATCTGTAATACCTGGAGACATGGCAACACTCATGGCAAGCAATCTGTCAATTGAAAACCAAAATGAATTTGAGAACTGACTTGCAACATACCTGTGTGATTGATCATGAAGGTTGTGAAATTTTGGCTAGGAGGTCTGGAGACTGACTGTTTAGACTGCACAAGGCACAGTCTGGGCTACTGGAAGACTGTCTGACTGCTAGAACTACACAATGCAAAATCTAGTTTGGTTGCTGATTGTTGGGATTACGCAACACGCAATCTTAGCTGGCAATGGCTGTAGTCTCAGTGATTGCATTACACAATTTTCTTTGCCAGCAGTCACTGTCCCTTAGGATTACGTAAAGCAGGCCTGGGGAATAGCTGCTGGGCAGAAATACATATTTCTAGAGAGGAAGGTAGAGCCTTCTCTCTCAGGATTGCGCAATGCTGTCTTGGTGAGGGAAAGTCTGGGCCAAGGCTGCCAGGACTTACCATCGAGCAACTAAAATTGAATGTGAGTGCGAATGCATGCTAATACCCAATGTAAGCATTAGTGAATGATCATGCATGAAAATGGTGAATGGAAGATTTAGAAAATGGAACAACATGCATGTGGGTGAGGCAAGTCGCTGAATCAGCGACCGTTCACGAAAAATAGTTTCATGCATGCAACAGCAGTGAGATGTTGACAAAAACTAAAACAGTGCTAAGACAAGCTAATATACATGTACACAATAGCAGGCATTCAAGTAAATAAAGCAAAGAGTACTCATATAAGAGAAAACACAAAAATTGACAGAAATGTAACACAACGTATGGGGAACGAGCTTACCCCAAAATAGCTAAGCCGAATGTGTCAACTACTCCTAGTTGTGATGTGGGATGTCATAGATGGAAGATTGATGTGAGGAATGAGATATGCAGCATCCGGTTGATGAGTTTTGAAAACATCGAGGTTATGACGCACATGCCACAAATATAGGGGATGCGACACTTGATGGGAGGTTTTTGAATTGATCCTTGCATGTAACCTCCAATTGCTAAACATAGATCCCTAAAACAAGGGATGCCTTTGCATGCTAACTTAGGAGAAGCAGCCCATGCATGCAAGTCAAATTTTCTTGGTCTCGGAGGTTACCGGTCAACTCAGTTGCACATGCAAGAGGTTGTTCGACTGCTTGAAGGAAATGCACATTTATGGCTGGGAGCTAGGCTGACTGCCCAGGAGATTTGTGCAATTTCTCGGTAGAGCAACTGACTGTTGCCCAGATTTGCACAAATTCCAGGCTGAGAAGACCTACTGGGAAAAAATGTATAATTACTACTGGGAGTGTTGATTGGAAGGATTGCACAATCATGGAGCCCAATAGGTTTCCAGACATGATTGCACAATTTCTGGAGGGAAGGTTGGTTTCCCTCCATAAATGTGCAATTTTCTAGGGGAAGCTGCTCATCCTGCAGTTGGACCAAGTCTAGGTGAACAACTTGTGAGGGGAGTGCATCAGGCTGTGATCGACAAGCTACCTTTGTGTAATAAAAACACTGAAGCTTGTAAACTTGATGAAGCAAGGCAAGCTGCTATGAAAGTTGGAAGGGAGGCCCAAAAATTTTGGAGGGTGGTTGTAGCCTCTACAACAGATCCAAATGGATTATTGTACAATTTTTTATCTGTTTGAGTCCATTATAGGTGAAAAAGTTAGAGATATTTGGCAAGTTTTACAATGGTGATTTGGGGTCTAGAAACTTTCAAAGCTTCTTTAAATCCTTAAATGACCATTTTTGGGATCACTTTTTTTTGAACAAATTTCTAGCATTTCAATGTTGTTTTACACTTGCTTTTTAATAGTGTGAATATCACCTCAATCAAAATTTGTATGAGAAAGGGATTCCTCCCTTAAGTTGACCTATCTTTTCAACCACCTTGAGACTAAGTGGACGACATGTTAGCCTCAATTACTTACACATATAGAGCTAGTCACATATGGACTTCCAAGAAACTTATAAAAGGTATAAAACCTTAACCATATAAATAAATGAGGTAAACGAAAGCCAAAAACCTAACTCTACATCGATTTTAAGCCACGTGGAATACTAGGATGCCAGGGAATGAAATTGTTCCATTTTTATGATATTGTTTATAATTGTATAGTTGAGCAGAACATCTAGAAGTAGGATTTTGGAGCAAAACAAAGGAAGTGGAGGATGTTGTGGTAGACATACCAGCCACAATGTCCATAGAAAATTCATATTGATTTCTCTATATTTATTCTTTGTAATAATGCAATCATTAACTTCATAAAAATTGCACTATGTTTGTTGAATTTAATAATGTAATCGTTATGGAGTTTCTATGAACTGTTTAACATAAGGGTACTTGGAAGAAAGAAAGGAACTACAATTAGGGATTGGTTTTACAAACATATAAGACAATTCATTAAACTAGATGTGTAGGTTTTAACCCTTTACAGAAATTACCTACAGAGCAATTATAAAAGAATAAAATAAACAATGATGAGAATATAAAACAAATACACAAAGACTTTCTCCTGGATCCCAAAATCAGGATTACCAGATTGATTTTTCATTATGTTCCTTTCAATGATACAATACATATATACATGCCGAAGCATTCATAAACCTCAATCCATTAACCTTGGATTAGAACATAATCGTAGTTCCCTTGACCGAATCTACGAAATACCATGGGCAGAAAACCATCATGTCGAAAACCATGTTCAAAACCCATGCACAAAACCATAGGTAGGTCTGCTCACCTAATATAGGGTCCAATTGTTTTTTCCTGGGACACTACCCCAAACCCCGTGCAAGGGGGATTCCACCCCCTTGAAACCCCCCGACAAGGGTGGCTATTTCCCCCCTTGTGACCTCCCCACTCATACAACTATTCATGGAAATAATATAACACACACGCAACATTCTCCCACTTGCTATTTTCTTTTCCATAAAGGGGGTCACATGAGAGCTTAGTCATTGGTCCAGTCCTGCAACACCCATTATTTCTTTACACCAAGAAAAATTCTCAGTGTTCACATACTTCGTCAATGCATCTACAACATTCTTCAAAGTGTCCACATTTACCAACAACACCTTTTTGTTCTCAACCTTATCCCTCACAAAGTGATACTGAACATCAATGTGCTTTGTCTTTGAATGATAAGTAGGGTTTTCTGCCAATAAAATTGTGCTTTTGCTATCACAGTCTATCCTTTTAGCTCGCTATATGAACCCTATACTTTAACACGATATCTACAAACAAACTGCTTCCTTGATTGCATGAGTGGCTGCCATGTATTCAACCTCTGTAGTTAAAAGAACCTCTATAGACTGTATTTTTCTCATCCAACTGGCTGCACCTCCAAATAGGTTAAACACAAACCCACTTGTACATCTTCTCTGATCCATATCCCCAACCTAGTCTGCATCAACAAAGCCACGGATGTCCAAAAGTCTGTCCAATCCTAGTATTCCTTGGTAGCATAGACCATAATCACTACTGCGATGCAAATACCTGAAAACCTGCTTCACTTTTGTCCAATGCTCCTTTCCTGGTTTTGACATAAACTTTCTCAATACTGCCACTGCATGTGCAATGTCTAGTCTAGTACAAACCATTTCATACATCAGGTTACCAACTGCACTTGCGTATGGAACATGGGACATGTCCTCTTCCTCTTCTTGTGTCTTGGGACAATATTTAGCAGATAACTTTACACCTACAGGAATAGGAACCTTCACCAGTTTACTATCCTGCATATTAAACCTCTATAGTATTGTCTCAGCATACTTCCTCTAGTTTAACCAGAGCTTCTTCTTTGCCTGATCTCATTTAATTTCCATTCCAAAAATATAATTTGTAGCACCAAGATCCTTCATGTCGAATTTGGAGGACAATTGGGTCTTCAAATCCTGGATAATTTCTTTTTCATTTCCAATCAACAACATATCATCCACATACAAGACTCGATAAATAAAACAGTCACCAATTAATTTAAAATACACACAATGATCCGCTTTTCTTCTGGTGAATCCAAGTCCCTGCATATATGTCAAAATTTTGATGTGACATCCCCAATGATTGTTTTAAACCATACATAGAATTTTTTAACTTGCATACCATTTCTTTCTTTCTCTTCACTGCAAAGCCTTTAGGTTGCTTCACGTAGATGTCTTCTTCCAAATCCCTGTGAAAAAAATGTTGTCTTAACATCCATCTGTTCTACCTCAAAATAAAAAGAAACAACAACAGATAAAAGTAATCTAATAGAAGCTAGCTTGGAAACAAGAGAAAAAATATCACCAAAATCAATTCCCGACACCTGGGAATAACCTTTTTCTACCAACCAAGCTTTGTATTTTTCCACCTTTCCTTCTGCATTCATCTTCTTCTGAAACACCCATTTGCTTCTAATGGGTTTTCTTCTAGCCAACAACTCCACCAAATCCCAAGCCTCATTTTTGTCCAAAGATTCCATTCCATCAACCATGGCTTCTTTCCAAAGTCTTCCATCCTCTAAATCTACTACCTCCATGAAATGTTTGGGATCATCATCAGTAATAGATAAAGAAAAATTTGAACAGAAATTATATGGGCTATACCTTTCTATTTGCCTTCTTTCTTGAACTGGTCTTCTCACAGTTGGAGTTTGTGGCTCTTCATCTTTTGATTCTTGTTCTATTGTAAAGTCTAGTTCTTCCTCCTTTAGCTCAAACTCTATCTTCTTAGGTTCCTTTCATGAAAAAATGGTTATCTGATTCCTATTACAACAAACTAATGATATTTCTCCTATTTGTTAATTACTTGAACAAATTGCTTGCAGTTTTCTACATCAAATTCTGAAATACATACAATACATCCTACACAAAATAAATATTGCAGAAGTTAAATACTAAACTAGAGAAAAATAAACACACACATCAACATAGTTGTTTTTGGATAATGTCCCCGGAAAAAAGCAAATGTGGGAAAACCGGTGTAACAAATGAGGGTTTTATAATTAAGCAATAGTTTTTTAGTACAAATCATTGGATGCCCAAACTGGCTATCCGATACAGAGAAAAACTAGCAAAGAGTTAGTGAGAAAAATCTCACACTAATTTGGGAGATCTGACATTGATCAGGGATAGGTTGGCTGGCCCTAAGGTGCCTTTGTGCAACTTCTACATCAATCCTATGCAGCTCTGTGTCACACTTGTAGGGCTCCATGTCACCTCCTCTTCTTATCTCCTCTTATTTGAGAATTTGACCCTATGGCCCTCCTGTCTCATCCTATGGATTCTGGCACTAGATCTTGACTCTCCCAACTGAATTTCAGTCTCCCTCTAAAGCTCTGCCCTACCTCTGCATGGAATTGCGTTGCCTCTATGAACTGCTCTATGCCTTATCTACCTGGCACTCTCAGGATATGGAAAAATCTCCTCCAGAATACTATCCCTACCCCTCACTACAAGAAGATCACTCGATCTCACTCTAACAACTCAATGCTGCTACTCTTGGGAAATTTGATCTCCAATTTCTCATTCGATGTGTCCTCCAAGTGCCCATCAAACTCCTTCTTATAAAATATCGTTGGAGATTCAATGGCCAAGATTAAAACATAATCAAGGGCTAAGATTAACTAGGAGTTGATCCTCATCTTCATCTAGAAGATTCACACCTAATTTAATTAATACCCTTTAACTAACTAGATTTCCTAAGTTTATACTTACGAAACCATTTAAAAACATTAATTATTTTAATTAAACCATCTCTAGGTGGAAATTTCCAAAACAATTTCTAAGTATTGGAGAATGCATGTGTCTTAGCTTCTTTGTATAATATTGAGGAAAGAGCACATCTGATGCTACAGAAATCAACACTACCTCTTAGCAAGGAATGTTCTCTAGTGCTGAAACCTGCTGAAGCATCACCATCTCCTTCTATGTAGCTAAAGTCAGGCTCTACTTCACACCAACTATTGCACAACTCTAATATGAGCTACATTTGTGTTGCTTCTGACCCTGCTGAACTGATGTCAACTAATGCATTTGCACTACAACCCTCTCTCCATCTATTGCTGCTACAACTGCAACATTTACAATGGAAAAGTATTCAAAATACTGAACCAACAATGTTCATTATGATGCATCAGTCATCTGATTTCTAACTATTGCTAGCCTTTGCATTATCACTAAAGCCTCTACACTGCTGCTAAGTGTCCTCTGTGCCAAATGCACTGCTACCAACTCTGCTCTGTGTTGCTCAGAACCCGACCACTACTAGCTACTGCATCTGTCACTCTGGCACCTGACTGCACCAACTAACATTGGTCCATCATGCTATTGCTGACTATGGGATCCTATAGCAAGGTCTTGATCTAAGAGGTGGAATCCTCAAGGATCCTACCCATCCTGTAGCTCTCTAGGGCTACAATTCTAGATTACCCCACCTCACCCCTAGAGGCATCTCATCAGTCATGGGAAACTCTTCCTCCAGTCTGGAGGATAACTTGTCAATCTCAGCAGATGCGGCTTGTTGATCTTGCTTTTCCTCTTTTTCCTTCTTTCTGAGAGGACAGTGATTGCTGTAGTGACCCAACTCACCACATCGGAAGCAGTTGATCTTCAAAATATCCTTCTTTCTATTACGCTGCTCTTGTTACCTCTTTGATGTAAGGGCCACATAGTCCTCTTCCTTCACTAATTTCGCCACACTTCTCCTACTGCCACTGATGGTGGCCTTCACCAGATCATGCCTCATTTCCTCCTGTTCAGATTAGCCCATACATGTTCCCAATTTGGTAGTTTTTCTCTGCCTATGATGCTTTGGATGAAAACTTGCCAATCTTCTGAAACACTATTGAGATCTAATCGTACAAACTTTGAGGGCTGGGGCGATGTCCCTACTGAAGATAGTTGGTCCTGGACATCCTGAAGCCTCGTAAGGAAGGGGTACGCTTTCTCCCCCTTCTACATCCTTGTGCATCTCATCTCCTCCTCTAAGTACATATTCCATTGCTTGGAAGATCCTTCGTATAGAATGGCTAAGGCTTTCCAATTTTTCCAGGTAATATCCTTGCCAGCTATATGGGATACTACATGATCTCAAAATCCATCAAGAATGATCCTCTTAGTCTTTTCCATATTAGCCTTGTACTTCATGAGTGCATCTACATTGACAGGTACAATTACCACACTATCGACATAAGTTTTGAGATCATGCTCATCTAGAAGGAAAGATATCTTAGCCTTCCAGATTACATAGATGGAGGCTGCGTCCAACCAATATTGATCTCTCAACCCAGATGATGCCATCTCTCCTAGAAAAGTCGAACTGCTCCCTCTTCTTCTTTGCACAGTTGCTACCCAGCTATTCACACTCCTTTATGGAGTGAGAAATCCCCTACATGGATACTGATGCTCTGCTAAAAAAATTTGGACTTCTTGGCTAGAAGTCCTCTGAGGAGGAAGTTCCCTCAGTATGGGTTATTCTCTCTTTCTATCACTATTCTTGATCCAGGTGGATATTGGTGGCCACCCACCAATTCCACTTGGACTCCCACCATTGCTTCTTTCAAGTTTTCAATTTCCTTAATTGTAGCACAATTTACTATTTTTAGCAGTTTTTTGGGTCCTAAACTTTCGGAGCCATTTTGAGGCCCTAAACAAGTTTTTTTGGAAATCTACCTCCAAAAGGTTTTTTTCAAAAATCTTTCCTTTTGTCATAATGCTTGAAGATATCTTTCCAACGGGCTATCATGCACATCAAATGGAGATAATATGACCAAATCGCAACCCCGGGAAGTTTCTTGTCCAACTCACCCCAATGGGGTCCATAAACTCTTGGTGTTACATCTCCTTGGGTTAGGGTTTTGGTTGTTTAGGGTTTTCTCTAATTTTTCAATAATAAAAAGGCCCTTGAGCCTCATCGTAAGGTAGTTTAGAGGCATGTAGCCACCACATATCTTCTCAGAGATAAGCTACCATCACCCTAGCTGGTTTATTTCCACTCGTGCTTGTAAGCATATTTCAGTATTTTAGGTTAATGAAATGAAGTATTATTTCCACTGCATCTCTATGTTTATGGTTATCTCTATAATTTGTTGCATTCCTGTTTAAATCCAGATCAATGGTATCAAAGCGGGTTGCTTTTTTTTCTTTGTTTTTGTTTGCATGTCCCCAACGAGGTTGGGATATAAGGAGTTAGGGCTTGAACTGGTCAAACCTTTGCAAGAGAAGCCTCACAAATCCCGACGGAATCCCATGGTAGATGAAAAGAAAGATGAGGGGCCAGGAGATCCTATCAAAATATTGCTCGAAGAAGCCCTCAAGTGACAAAGTAACGCGATGATGGAGAACTTTGCCCAAATCCTTCAGTGGCTACCTAGGGGCGACGCATCGGCTTTCAACAGCTAGTCTGGAAACACCACACTATTTAAGGAACAAGTTAATTTTGAAATATCCATATTTGAGGGTCAGATAGATGCAAATGCCGTCAATAAATGGTTAAATCTGCTAGAGGGTTATTTTTCTGTTCATGATTTTTCTAGTCCCGAAAAGATTATTTTCTTTCTTCTCAAAGCAGCCCCCCACATCAAGGATTACTGGGAAACCTACTGCAAGTAGAAGGATGAAAGTATAGGTTCACTATTTTTAGCTGCACCCACTTGGAATTCATTTTGGGATGCCATCAAGGAGCAGTACTACCCTATTATAAGGTATGAGGATCAATACATAAATACATAAACTGGACCATGCTACGATAGGGAAGGGACCAAGGCGTGTTGGAGTTTACCAATATTTTCCATACACTTCGCACAAATTTGGGTATCAAGGATACAGAGTAGCATTTGGTACTCAAATACTGTGGCTGCCTGCACAAGTACATCCAGAAAGAAATAGAATTCTTGAACATCTCCTTGCTTAGCATGGCATACCAGTATGCCGTCAAGGTCGAGAAAAAGTTTAAACAGAAGGAGCGAGACTTTGGATCTGCGAATCCAAAGCAAGGAAAAGGTGCCCCCAAACTGTAGAACAAAGGACAAAGCTAAGGTTGGGTATCCCAAGACAACCCGCCAAAGCTACAAGCGAAGAACAACATCGTGAAGCTGAAAAAGGACATGGGAAAGTGGTGTGAGTTCCATAAGAGCTCCACTCACAACACAAGTGAGTGTCAGGCCAAGCAGTCACTAGTGGCCGAGCTAAAAGTTTTAGAATTAGATAAATGTTCCAACTGTGAATCATAACCTGACAAGGGGAATGACAAAGGGAAGCAGATTATTGATGCAGAGCCCAACGCCACTGTTTCCACCATGAAGATCCAGAAGGAGGAACCCGAAGATCAAGAGGAGGAGTAGCGTCTCTTCTACTCCTAGATGTGGGTAAAGGGCTCCATGCTAAAGTTCATTATCAATAGCAGGAGCCAAAAGAACCTCATTTCAGTAGAGGTCATGAAGTGGCTGGGCTTACCGACCACAACACATCCACAACTATACACCATCGAGTGGCTTCACCAAGGACGGGATCTTCATGTGAGCCAGTAATGTTGCCTTCCATACAACATCAAGCCCTTCACGGATGAGGTATTGTGCAAAATTGCTCCCCTTGTAGTTTGTGATGTATTATTAGGACAACCATACTTGTGGAAGTGACATGATGTGTATGAATCAAGGCCCTGTGCTATTATTGTTACTTTGGGAAATAAGTTGTACAAGATACCAGCGGTAGCACCACCTACCGCCATCTCTTTGGTTACTGCAAAAAATGTAGTAAGCTCATTTCCAAAATGAGGAAATTGGTTTTCCTAATGATATGTCCTCAAGGAAAGAAGAAGACAATGGCCACAGCCTCCAGACAAGGCCCCTCCACACACCAACTATAGATGGACAAGGTCATGGAGGAGTACGAGGACATCTTCACCTCCCCGCAGGGGTTCCTCTGCACTGTCAGGTCAAGCACTCCATCGATCTGACCCCAGGTGCATCGCTGCCCAATGGACCAATCTATCGGCACTCTGTTCTGGAGAGCAATGAAAATCAAGAGGCAGATTTAGGAGCTGCTACAAAAAGGTCACATCTGTCCGATTTCATCACCCTGTGGGAGCTTGATCGTGTTGGTATAGAAGAAGGATGGGACTTGGAGACTCTATATTAACTATTGGGTTCTGAACAAGATCACTATCCATAATAGGTACCCGATCCCATGGATTAATGACCTCTTGAACCAACTAAAGGGGAAGATCGATTTGAAGTAAGGATATCACCAGGTACCAATCGAACCCTCTGATGTGTGGAAGACTACCTTCAAAGCCAAGGAGGGCCTTTTCGAATGGTTGGTTATTCCTTTCAGATTGATGAATGCTCCTGCAATCTTCATGAGGCTAATGGATGACATCTTGTAGCCATTAACCAACTCATTTGTAGTGGTATACTTGGATGACATCCTGATCTTCAACCAGAGTTGGGAAGAGCACCTCCACCATATCCGACAGGTTCTCCAAACACTAAGACAACACAAGTTATGTGCCTTATATGGAGAAATGCACTTTTGGCATGACCTAGGTTCAATATTTGGGATACATTATTGATGTACAGGGGGTGCATGTGGATCCAACCAAGATCCAAGTCATTTGGGATTGGCCATGTCTAGCCACTCTGATAGAACGTCACAACTTTCTAGGTCTTGCCAACTTCTACCACAAGATCGTGTTGGGATTTTCTCATATCACTTGGCCCTTGAGTCAAGTCACCAAGGGAGGAGAGAAAGCAAAAATATTTTGGTTTGAATCTCAACAAAAGGCATTGACAGAGTTGAAAGATCACCTTTGCTCAGCACCAGTGCTCGCATTACCAGACTTGCAACAACCATTTGAGGTCGAGACAAATTCCTCTCACTATGCTATTGGGGTAGTGCTTACTCAACACGGGCATCCAGTTTCATATCACAGTGAGACACTTTCAGACACATTCTAGAAGGATCCCACTTATGACAAAGATATGTATTCCATTGTGTAGGTCTATCAACAATGGAAGCATTACATTTTGGGCAAGGAAACGGTCATCCGCATAGACCACCAACCCTTGCAGTTCATATAGACCCAAGGGAGATTGTAGAATGATCACCATCAGAAGTGGTCCACATACCTACAATAGTTCCATTTAAATATCAAATATAAGAAGGACAACACTAATAATATTGCAGATTGCCTCAGTCGACCACCGATCATGGCGTTAACCACCCTGCTCAACTCTTGTGGGCACGAGAGTTCTGATTAGCCACTTCTCTACAAAAGAAACCCAGAATTTGGCCACACATACTAGACACTCTTGGAGGGTTAGCATGTTCTAGATTTTTACCTCTAGGATACCCTGTTATGCCCTGTAGTGCCAAGATTATTTGGGAAGCACACTACAGTTGGGTTGTTGGGTATTTTGGGGTCAAGAAAATGGTGGCAATACTGTAGAAGTATTTTTATTGGCCAAATCTTCGACAGGATGTTGGGAAGTACATCAGATCATGCACTGAATGCACCATTGCTAAATCAACCATCAAGAAGCAAGGCCTCTATACCCCGTTTCCTACCCCTACTCGACCTTGGGAATCCATCTCCATGGATTACATGTCAGGCCTTCCTTCCACTAAGCATGGAAATGACCGTGTTTTTGTGGTCATTGACAAGTTCTCGAAGATTGCCATTATGGCAGCCTGCAAGAAGAATATCACAGCAGAAGCCACTGCTAAACTCTTCTTTGAATGAGTGTGGGTACACTTTGGGATCCTATAGTCTATCATCTCAGATTGGGATAGTAGGTTCCTCAGTACATTTTGGTGCAGTCTCTGGTCAATGCTAGACACCAAACTCACTAAGTCCACAGCCTTCCATCCGCAAACTAATGACCAGACAAAGGTTTTCAACAGGATGATCGTACACATTCTACGCATGTACAACACAAAGCATCCACGCACATGGGATGAGAGCCTCTCCTATGTTCAACACAGCTACAACCAGGCTCTCCACAACTCGAATAGCCACAACCCTTTTCAGGTGGGCTTGGGATTCTAGCCACTATGCCCCATTGATGTGGCCATGCCATTTGCAGCTACTCACGCAAATTCGTCTCATGTCCAGTCCGAAACAGATAAGGAAAATAGATTCATTGAGCACATTCAACATATTTTCCAGTAGGTCCATGAAATTCTAGAGAAATAAAATGCCAAGTACAAGCAGCGATATGATCAACATCGGGTGCCACACAAGTTTCAGGTGTGCGATAAAGTCTGGTTGCATTCGCAAAAGGAGCGCCTTACCAGAGCCTATCAGAAACTCAGACCACTCCGATATTGTCCTTACACCATTACCAAGGCCGTGGGAGATAATGCATTTGAGATTAGCATTCCCCCATTCCTTGGATTGCATTGAGTGTTCAATGTGGACCTCCTTCGGCCATACTTTCCACCATTGCTAGACACATCCGACATTGCATAACAACTCACTCCCATAGAGTTAAATCCATATTGCATGGAACAAGCTGCAAATGATCGGATCATGGACACATAGATAAAGCACACTCACCACCATAATATCCAATTGTATTGAGTTGTCAAAGCAGGTCAACTCCTTCACCAGGGCAAGTGGCTCACCAGGGACAAAGTTCAATAGAAGTTCCCTCATCTCATGGAGGAACTCAACGCAATGGGGACCATTGCTTCCTAAGGGGAGACGAATGATCCAGGTGGATATTGGTGGCCACCTACCAATTCCAATTGAACTCCCACCATTTCTTCTTTTAGTTTTTCAGTTTCCTTAATTGTAGCACAGTTTACTATTTTTAGCAGTTTTTTGGGTCCTAAAGTTTCAAAGCCATTTTGAGGCCCTAAACGACGTTTTTTTTGGAAATCTATGCCAATGAATTTTTCTCCAAGATCGTCTTTTTCATCGTAGTCCTTGGAGAGATCTTTCCAACGAGCTATCATGCACATCAAACAGAGATAATATGACCAAGTTACGACCCTAGGAAGTTGGTTGTCCAACTCACCCCAACGGGGCCCATAAACTCTTGGTGTTACATCTCCTCGGTCTAGGGGTTTTGGTTGTTTACGGTTTGTTCTTATTGTTCAATAATAAAAAGGCCCTTTACCTTCATTGTAAGGCAGTTTAGAGGCATGTAGCTTCCGCATCTCTTCTCAAAGATAAGCTACCATCGTCGTAGCTAGTTTATTTTCATTCCTGTTTTTAAGCATATTTCAATATTTTACATTAATGAAATGAAGCATTACTTCCGCTTCACCTCCATGTTTATGGTTATCTCTATAATTTTTTGCATTCCTGTTTAAATCTGGATCAATTATGCTAGCAACTGTTACAAAATAACTGTGTCCCAACTGAAGATCTACTGTGCAAGGAAAAATATGCTCATCCCTTCTACCTCTGGAAAGCTTCAATCTGGAGAATTTAATTTCTCTGTTGACTGACTTAAAACTTGAACCTCCTTGGCCTAAGGACTCCTTGCCTCTAGTGTTTCAAATTTTTTCCTCTGTAGTAATTTTGAACTCTCTCTTCCTTCAACTGGGCTCTTCTGCTCACAATCTGTGCTCTGATCCCATGTGAAAAATTAGTTACCTGATTCCTACTGCAACAAACTGATGATATTTCTCCTATTTGTTAGTTACTTGAACAAATTAATTGCAGTTATCTACAAAAAATATTGAAATACATACAATGCATCCTACACAAAATAAATACTACACTGGAGATAAATAAACACACATTAGCACAGTTGTTTTTGGACAATATCCCGGAAAAACCCAATGTGGGAAAACTAGTGCAACAACTAAGGATTTTATTATTATGCAGTAGTTTCTAAGTACAAATCATTGGATGCCCAAACTATCTATTTGATACAAAGGAAAATTGGAAAAGAGTTAGTGAGAAAAATCTCACACTGACTCGGGAGATCCGAGACTAATTAGGAATAGGTTGACTAGCCCCACACTGTCTCTATTTAGCTTCTACGTCAATCCTACATAGCTCCATGTCACACATGTAGGGCTTTGTGCCACCTCCTCTTCTAATCTCCTACTATATGGAAATTCGACCCTTTGTCCCTCCAGTCTCACACCCCGACTTCTAGCACTAGATCTCGACTCTCCCAGCTAAATTTAAGACTTACTTTGAAGCTCTACACTACCTTTTCATGGAAATGCATTTCTTCTTTGAACTGCTCTATGCCTTCTCTGCCGTAAACTTTTCAGATCTGTAAAACTCTCCTTTGGACTACTATCCTTTCCCCTCACTACAAGAATATCACTTGATCTCATTCTGGAAAATCAACACTGCTACATTTGAGAAATTTGATCTCTAATCTTTCATTTGATGTGTCCTCCAAGTTCCCATCGAAACCCTTATTATAATCTCTCATTAGAGCTCCAACAACCAAGATTAAAACATAATCAAGGGATAAGATTAACTGGGAGTTGATCGTCATCTTCTTCTAGAAGATTCACACCTGATTTAATTAATATCATTTAGTTAACTAGATTTCCTAAGTTTAGACTTAGGGAACCATTTAAAAAAGTTAATTATTTTAATTAAGCCATCTCTAGGTGGAATTTTCCCAAACAATTTATGGGTATTGGAGAATGCATGTATCGTAGCCTTTCTGTACAATTTCGAGGCAAGAGCACATATGATGCTACAGAAATCAACTTCTTTGGTAGGAATTCATGTTTAATAACATCTTTCACCTCCCTAAACACCACATCTCGGCTGTACGTAACTTTCCTTGTTTATCGGTTCCAAATCTTATAACCCTTTAAACCATCCTTATACCCAATAAATATGCACCTTTTAAATTTACTATTAAACTTGGTTCTCTTCTCCTTTGTAACATGTACATATGCATCATAGCCAAATACCCTCAGATGTGAAAGAGAGGGTTTTTTACCAGTCCATACCTCATGTGTTTTGGGTGTGGAGCCCTATTATCTTCTTTATTTAGAGGTATCACCACCTTGGACCCTAGTTTGTAATGTGGCGCCAACTCCGCCCATAAAATGTATGGTACAAGGGGGGTCTAGGGGGTGGTGGTTGCGATATTTTTGGAGCCCTCCCCAGTGGGGGATCAAGGGTAGTGCCCTCGAAGCTAAAAATAGATGTAAAATTGCCTTCTAAAATGTTGTAATATCGTAGTCAATCTGGGCGTTTCATTAGGTGGAGATTTGATGGTAGAAGTTATGCTTAATTTAGGGGTTTTTGCCCTAGAAGGCAACCCCTTGCTATATATGAGGGAATTGCATTACGTCTTTGTAGATCTGTATTCTGAGTGAGAAAGTGAGAGAATATTGTGTGAGAGCAACGAGGGAATTAAAGTGGATCTATTGTACATTGTATCTCTTCATTTTGCTGGATAATAGAAAAGGAAGGACTCGCTGTTTCTCTATGGACATAGTCAAATTGGGTGAACCACATATATCTGTGTCTCTCTCTTGTTTTATGTGTTTTATGTGTTTATATTTATCGAATATTTTATGTGTTCCATTTATCTGTAATATATAACTTTCTAACAACTAGTATTAGAGCTAAAGGTCTATTTGGCTGATAAACGCATAGGAGAGAAGGGTTCCTGGTTCAAGTGGGAGAAATGGCGGAAGATGGTAGGTTTAGGGTCGAAACATTTAACGACAAAAACTACCAGCTGTGGAAGATGTAGATGGAAGATTATCTGTATCAGAAAGATCTATACCTATCATTGAGCAGAAAGACAAAGAAGTTGACAAGTATGATAGACACATAATGGGATATTCTCGACAGAAAGGCACTTGGAACAATACGGCTATGCCTATTAGCATTAGTAGCCTTTAATATTTCAAAGGAAATGACAGTAGAGGGTTTAATGTCGGAATTGGCCAAACTTGATACAGATTTAAACAGGGACGCAACAAATTATAGATATAACCATAAATACAGAGATGCAACAGAAATAATACTTCATTTCATTAATGTAAAATACTGAAATATGATTACAAATAGAAATGGGAATACCAGCTAGGGCAATGGTAGCTTAACTTTGAGAAGAGTTGTGGTAGCTACATGCCTCTGAGCTATCTTACAATGATGCTTGAAGGCCTATTTATTATTTAGAAACAATGGAAAACACTAAACATCCAAAACCTAACCCTAGGAGATGAAGCGCCAAACTACAGGCCCCGTTTCAGGTAGATTGGTTCATCAAATTCCTGGGGTTGTAACTTTGGCATACGATCTCTTTTTGATGCACACAATACCTCATTAGAAAGATCTATTCGAGGAATAAAACTTTGGGATGAGAAAAATTGGGCAAAGGACCCATATTACTCCTTGTTTTCCCAAAAAACATCGTAAAGGGCCTCAAAACAGCTCCGCAAGTTTAGGACCCAAAAACTGCTAAAAATAGTAAACTATGCTATAATTAAGGAAACTAAAAAAAAGCTGAAAGAGACAATTGTGGGGGTCCATGTGGGATAGGTGAGTGGCCATCAACATCCACCTGGATCATTCGTCCCCCCTTTGAAAGCAATGGTCCCCATTGTGTTGAGTTCCTCCATGAGATGAGGAAACTTTTGCTGAACTTGGTCCCTAGTGAGGTTTTCTGCAATCTCTGATGTGTCCAGTAATGGTGGGAAGTGGGGTCAAAGGTGGCCCACATGGTACACTAGGTGCAAGTGAAGGAATGGAGGAATGTTGTGCTCCAAAGAATTGCTTCCCATAGCCTTGGTAATGGTGTAAGGACCATGTTGCAGTGGTCTGAGCTTCTGACGGGCTCGTGTAAGGCGTTCTTTTTGCAGATGTAACCTGACTTTATCGCCCACCTGAAAATTTTGTGGCACTTGATGTTCATCATGTTGCTACTTGTACTTGGAATTTTCCACAATGGAGTGGCGATAGATCGGCCTGTTGGGTAGAGGTGCTCCAGAAGTCAGATAAGACGAATGCTTGACCTGATAGTGCAATGGTACCCTTGTGGGTGAGGAGAAGATGTTCATGTATTCTTTCATGACCATATCCACCGCTTCTGCTACATGGAGGAACCCTTCTCAGGGGTCATGGATGTGGAAACGATCTTCCCCTTACTTTGAGAGCGAACCAAACAAAAAATAAATCTCCTAGTCTGGGAGATGATCTTACGACATTTCTTAGTAGAGATTAAAGAAGTGGCAGTAGGTGGGGTTACCTCCAGTATCTTGTATAATGAATTACCCAAAGAAATAATAACAACGCGAGGCCTTGACTCATACACAACATGTCGCCTCCACAAGTATGGTTGGCCTAATAATACATCACACAATGCCTCATCTGTGAAGGGCTTGATGCTATAGGGAAGGCGACATTGATGGTGGACTTGGAGATCTTGTCCTTGGTGAAGCCACCCAATACTATACGGCTGTGGGTGTGCTGTGGGGTGGCAATAGTAGCACTCATAGGCCTAATGCTACTATTGCTACTATTGTCATTCCCCTTGTTAGGTTCTAGCTCAAGATCAGAACATGCATATGATTTTGAAGCCTTCAACTCGGTCACTAATGACTTCTTGGTCCGAAAATCACTTGTGTTAAGAGTGGGGCTCTTATGGAACTCACACCACTTTCCTGTGTGCTTCTTTGGCTTCACGGTGTTGTTCTTTTCTTACGGCTTCGACGTGTTGTCTTGGGTCACCCAGCCTTGGCTTTGTCCTTTGTTCTTTGGATTCACAGATCCAAAGTCTTGCTTCTTTTGTTTGAACTTATGCTCGATCTTGATAGTGTATCGGTATGTCGTTCTGAGCGAGGAGATGTTCAGGAACTCCATCTCATCCTGGATGTATATATGTGGGCAGCCACAGTATTTGAGTACCAAATGTAGCTCAGAATCCTTGATACCCAACATTGTGAGAAGGGTATGAAAAATATTTGTGAAATCTAACACATCTTGGTCCCTTCCCTGCTACAGCATGGTCCACTTTATTTATTTGTCCTCATAGCTCTTGACAGGGTAGTACTACTCCTTCATGGCATCCTAGAATGAATTCCAAGTGGGTGCGGCTAAAAATAGCGAGTCCATACTTTCATCCTTCTGCTTGCAGTAGTGTTATAGACATATTTGGGCACCGCAACCCCAATCACACATGTCCATACACCAAGGGCTTCTAAGCCCCTAAAAGTGTTGTTTCCTACCCTAGAGGAACAAGGTCAGCTGATTACATCATTTCCCAGAAGTTCTCCCTGAAAAACTACTCAGAACTGGTCCAAATTGGACCATACAGACTGCTCCATGCTGAGGGTGCGATGAATCTCACCTGTTACACATAGAGGGTGTGATGCATACTGAAAAGACCTTCTGTAGGGTGCGATGAGTGAGAGAAGACAAATGGCAGA